>BMAW01105317.1:403349-448879 GCA_019974015.1 Nephila pilipes
TTGAAAGTATTTAATTTTTAAAATTTTATTACAATAATTCTTTCTTTTTTAAAAAATGTGTTTTATTTTTGCGTTATTTTATTTAGCATTAACAAGAAAGAGATTACCACCCTGTTCTGATTTATAAAGCAAGAAAATAATGTAATTACAAAAAGATATTTTTTTTTACTTTGGTCTGATTTATTTTTCGTCTTTTTTTAATTTTACTTGTATTAATATTGTTCTTGGAAATCTGAATTCTTTTATTCAAATATTTTAATAAGCGGAAATAATTTGATTGTAGTTATTATTTAATACAATAATTTTTTTAATTGTTATGACAAAATAATGATTATATAATACGCAGTATTTTTTGCCATTATTCTCTAAGTGTGTTGATCATATTTCTTATAAATACAGCAAGAGCGAGTCCAATTTTTTTCTCTCTTTAGGTGCAAAGCTTTTCTGTTCATATCATTCGAATCGTTATTCTCGAAATGTTTGTGATATTAAAATCATTTGAATCTCCACTTTTCTCTCAAACTTTTTCCTTATATATCAATTAAAAATGTGAACCTCATACAAAATTTGTAATTATATCTCGAAAAAATTCGTCTCAAATTCAAGGTCAAATAAAACAGTGGTTATGCGGCAACTTATTCCTCTTCAAGATTTTAAACTCAGAATTTGTTTCCTCTCCTTCATTTGTATTTATTGTTTGGCAGTGCTGAGGCAATTTGCTCTGTTGGCCTATTTTGCCAGTTTTCTTGCTCTTTTCTTCTTTTTGTTGATAACTAATTGTTCGACTAATGTATTATTGCTTTTTATGGTTCCTGTATTCTCAATAATGCATTTGTCTTTCTTCATTTTTATTCCGTTAACTATTTCACAAGTACTTCAGGAAATAAATTGCTTTAGTTTTGACAGGATTTTATTGAGATAAATCCTTAAGTATCCTGTTTCTAGTGCAGCAAATTTCCAAATGAAATATCTTTTAAAAAGAATTTCGCAAATTATTTATTCTTCAACTGAAGTTAATCTGAAAATGTGCTAACTTTTCTCCTCAATCTCACAACTTTAAGGAATTGCTTCCCATTCTTTGTATACTTATGACTATTTTTCATTTTGTTATTATAGTTGTTAAGACATTCTATAAATATTGATGGCTTTAAAACTGATGGCACTTGGATTTGACTTTAAGAAGTTTTTCTATAATCTTTAATTTAAGTATTTTAAAGAAGATAAATTAACTTTAGGATATTTGAAGCTTTTTCGTTTTGTGTCCAAATACGTGAATGATTGAAAATCCTCATATTTCGTTAAACAAGTATTTAAACATATTAATGAAATGTTTAATATGATGACTCTTAATGATTGATTTATTATAAATACAATGCATCATAATTACAAAAACTGAGAATAGTATTTTAGATTGCTCTTTCTCATCTTACCTTATATATATATATATATATATATATTGAGGAGGGTCAAAAATATATTTCCTTTCATTTTACAAATGCAGAAATTACGTGGAAATTAACATTTTGCAAAGAAGTAAAAGAAACATTCACATTTGAAAGAATTTGTGTTCCTTTTCAATGATTATTTTCTGTCCAATACTACAAAATCCGAGAAAGGCATTTCCTATTCTACTCATTTCAGTACTATTAGTTGTTTCACACAAAATATTCATTTTTATCTAAACGAATTTCATTTCGATTTTGTATTTTTTCACTCAAAGCATGTTTTTTACATATCTGTGTGATACAAAAAAAGTAAATTTCTTTGTAAACATTTAAAGTAGAAAGAAGCTTATACGAATTTTTCATCCTTTCTTCAGACTTTTTTTTTGCTCACTTCACTTTTTTTTTTGTTTTTCTTTCTTAACAAATTGAAATATTGTTGCAAATAAATATGAACATAGTCAGTGTAGAAATATATTGGAGTAAAAATATGTCATGATTTTTACATCAGAACGTAGATAAATCAAAACAATGATAAATGTTTGTCTATGTAAGATGCTGATAAAAGAATTTAATATATTAAAATGTATTGTAAATGGTTTATTTTCACAGATACGAAAAGGGCAACCTTAAATATAATTTAATTATTTTAATGTCAGTCTTCGAGAAACATCCATGATCCATTCAATGCAAACATAAGAAAAAATTTGACTTTGAAAGAAAGAGGAGATATATATCTATTGGCAAACATACGAGCAAAAAGGCTTGGTAAGAATAAAGGTCATATATTATTCATGTGCATGCACCCCTAGGAAATTTAAACCTCACGAAAATATTATTCTAATGCCCATCTAACAATAATTTCTTCCTTACAATGACTAAAATTTATGTATCGACAAATATTTTTCTTAGAGAATGGATGGAAAACACCTCTCACTAAAGAATCTATCAAAACATCAATTAAATATAAAATTGCTTTTACATGCATAAAGTTTGTTCCTCTTGAGGGAAAAACTAAAAAAAAGTACTAAATTAGAAAAATAATCTTGTAAGAATTTGCTCAAGTTTTTTGAATTTTTTCATAGGTAATGCATAAAAACTCTGCTTATCTTTTTTCAAACAACTTTATTTAAATTATATGTTGTTCAAAAATGGTTTTGGTTTTCTTGGTTTAGATTAATAGTTTTGATTTCTATGCAAATTATTTTTCGAAACGCCATTATCACATATCGTTGTTTCGAATTGCTATTATTTAGAGATGTCTTCTAAGAGTTAAACATTTCTTATATTTCAAAAGTTCAGGTCTTATAACTTTATTTTCAAGGAATAGTGATTTGTGAAAAAAATATTGTTGATTAGTTTTTCAAAGTATTATTCTTCAAATTTTGAACATATTTGAATATTATTTTCCATAAATAAATATTATAGTAAACTATTTTACTCAGTATAAAAATTTAAATTTAACAAAGAATTCGACTGTTTCTTTTAAATAATGTTGAATCTAATTTTAAATTCATTCAAAAAGGAGTCTAAATTTAATTACTGATTAGAAATATTTTATCACCGATTATATTTGAAGAGTTTGTTTCAAAATCTCGTTTTTCTGTTATGTTTATAAATTCAAATCAATATGTTTTTTTACATGTGTATCCACATTTAGTCAATCTTGTTTTTGTTCAATTATATATTCAAAAGTAGGAAAATTCTATAAGTACTTTCTAAATATTATCGAAACTTGATAATATGATGTGAAACTTGAGTTTATAGAAATTGATCTGATTAGGAAATTTTTATGAACGAATCTACATTTACAATATATTTTAAGTTAAGTAAATGTGCTTCACATAAAAGCAAAGAACTCGTACTTTTGTGAACATGGACCCTTTCATATTCCCCTTACTATAATTGTATAAGAAAAGCAAAATGATTTTCTTAGTTAATAAGAATTTAATTATTAAAAAAATAGCTGAGAAATTAATCTTACTCTAACTGCTAAAAAAGTTTATCATTTTTTATAAAAACAATATTGAATGGTAGGCTTTCCGCTTCAAACAATTATTGCCAATTTTGATTAATATCGAATACAACAAACTCAAAGTAATGCATTCAATTTCTATCCAAATTAATTATGAATACAATGTAATTAAGTAAATGATTGATGAGACTCTTTCATTGATGCTATTTAATCCATGAATACAAAGGAAAATAACGTTCTCTCTTCAATACAAAGGAATTAATTATAACAACATAACGTAAATAAGAATGAATTTACAAGTAATATCACGTGAATTATATGTCTGACATGCTTGCCCTAAACTTCAGGAACAAATGATTATTTATTTATATTTTTAAAAATTATTACAGAATGTAACTTTCATACTGAATTAAACACAATCACTCTAAAGAAAAATTATTCATTTTCCCGAAATGAACGTAATTGCTTTGTCTGACAAAGGAAAGAAGATAAATATTATTGATTAAGTATGTATGTATATCTGCGAACAAAATTTTAAATTGCATTATTCAAAAAATCGAAATACACCTAATACAACGAATATATTTTTTATCTTAAAATAGTGAATGGGATTTTAATATCTTAGTTAAATATTAAGAATACATTCCGTTACCCGCATTCCTTCGAATTTAAACATTTAAGTTTTACGCATTTACTTTTCAATACTTTCTACGATGAACAACTCCAATGTTGTATATAACACCAACACCTCGATCCTGTTAAACTTGTTCATTGTATCGACCTACTATTAAAACTAGCAAACAATGGTCAGATTCGAATGAGTTTAATATTGGCATCTCAGAGAGAGCTTTTAGTCTTCCAATACTTTTGTTTCACAGAAAATATTGTATTTTCTAATCATGAAGAGGAAATCGAAGTTTCGGTCTGAGGACAGTAAGGAGGAAGTTCTATCAGATCTCTCGATTTATATTCGGAACTTTTAGAAATTAAAGTCTAATGAACTGTTATTTAAATAGCAAGTCTTCCGAATGATTGACTAAATAAAGTACAATTGTAATATGAAATTTCGGAAATGGAAAGAAACTCACAAAATAGATGTTTGAACTGTCAGATTAAAACCTTTCTGTAAATTAGTATTTTGTTAAATTTTGATTTATTTATAGTTCTTGTTTAAATCAAAAAAAAAATGAGATGGTTGTTTAATTAATTTGTTTCCCTTGTTTGGGATTTAAATGAAGCAACAAGGCTTAAACTTTTAAAACTGAAATCTTATAAATACAAATATGACTGGAATGGTATGCCATATGTTTTTAATGCACTGAATATCCTTAACTTCACTTTAAAGTTGATGTGTTTTAAAGATGATTTCATCTTATTTTTATGCATGAAATCTAAATTATAAATACTTTTCACATTAAGAAAATTCCTTACTTTTAATATATTTAATCAACTTTATTAGCTAATAAAAAGTGCCCTATTTTAAACTGATAATAATTTCTTAATTAATCAGTTTTTCTCTTTAGTACATAAAATGTGTTTTGCGTGTTATCTACAGTGATTTATTTCACAAATGATTTTTATCTTATATATAATCAGTTAGAAAATATAGCATATTTGAATATTCTACCATTTTAAGGGTTCATTATGTTAAGTAGATATATATTTCAACAATACAACCTTACCTCAATAATTTTTTCGCCAGATATTGTATTCCCAGTTTTTTAAAAACTATTTCCCCCTCCTTTTAGACGTAGCAAAGATAGCTTCAATGGTTCTGTTTTTAATACGTTGTAAACTGGATTATGACCAAAGAATGATGCCTCATAGAAAAACGAACATAAAAGAATTCATTGGCCCATATAAAGATGCATTATAGTGACTAATGGGGAAAAAATTTAACTAAACATTTTAAAAGCAAAAATTGAGTTTTTATTGAAAAAGTTAATGGTTGAGAGACAACATTCAAAATATGATCAAATCAGATGTATAACAAGTAAATTTTCAAAAATATATAAGTGGACATTAAATCTGAATTTAAAAAAAGCATGACTCATACAGATATTTATAGGGTAATCAATCAGCAAAATAAGGAAGAAAATTGTATGAATAATTTCGTCCTTAACATAATCGATATCAATGATAAATGTAAATTTTATCATTAAAAGTATTAAAAGAGAATTCAATTAGTCGTGATGTTTTAAGAGAGATTTATAAAAACCAGTCAGTGAAAATTTCAGTAATTTCTTAAAACTGAATGTGATATAAAATATAGTGGGAATACGAAAGCAATTGATTACTCAGATCTGTTAAATCAGTTATTACAAAATCTAGAATTACTTGAATTCTTGCGTTATTTTTTAAGAAACGTAAGAATACGTTACGTATAAGGATTGCCCAAATGGGAAAGGAATACGTATGACAGCATCATAAGAACTGCAAAGATAGCCACTCCACCATTTAAAGTTATACGAGATCGTTTAAGGAATGAATCACAATTTGCATACAGTTTATTAAAATGTTCTTTTGAGAGTATTTAAAGGGAATGTTAACTCATGCTAAAGATGGATGCATCCCGAGCAGAACAGCGAGCAATATCACGATTTCTAATGGCAGATGGTGAGAGAAATGCGGACAGTTATCATCAAATGGTGGTTGTTTGTGATGAACACAGTTCTGGATGAATAACCATGAACAAACGGTGTTAAAAAGTTTCGTGATTTCAGTATACCATCTGTCAAAATCAGGGCAAGCAATTTGGAAATGAATCCATTGCTTCTGTTATGAAATTATTTGAAGGGCTATGACTCGTGACATCTGTACCGTGCTGTATCATAATAAAGGGAAGTAGCAAGCAATTGCCCACCAACATTTGCAGTACTTAATGTCTGAGCGCAATGGATACCAAAAAACATTATCCCAGCTCATAAGAAGCAAAGAATGGGGCTCAGACTGCAACATTTGTTCTGTTTTAACAAAAATATCTTATTTGTGAAACCATCGCTGCGAGTGACGAATCGTGGTACACATGAAGGAAAAAGACAGTGGAAATACACATCATTTCCTCCACCGAAAAAAATCAAAAGCAATACCAGCTACAAGGAAAGTGAAGCAGATTTTTATAATTATTATTGCAGTAGACTTTTTTTGATTCATTTCCTGCTACAAAAAGCCCACAGTACTGAAATATCCTCATGAAATTTCTCAAAGCAATGAAAAGCAAACGGCCTGACCTTCTCTTTCAGCAAATATTCCTTCCTCATAATAACGCCAGAACATACGTCTCTTGTGAGACCCAGAGGACCATCTACAAACTCTGTTAAAAAGTTTCGAAACACTCAGCATGCAACCCAGATTAGTCACCGCGTGACTTTCACATATTTGAACCACTTAAAAAATCTTTGCAAGTGCAACATTTTCATTCAAACGACGAAAAGAATGAAAAGTGCAGGATACCTTGAAACAACAATACCATTCATTCTACAACAACGATCTGATGACGATACGATGAGATTAGAGTTTCAACAATTATGGCGAACTATTTTACATTTCCTTTAAAAGCATTATTCTTTTTAGCTTGTTCACTTTTCATATGGGCAACCCTTATGTCATTACAATAGCAGGTGTTAGTTATAATTTTAACTTCATTAAATAAATTATTTAGAATGTCTAAAATAAAATGAGTATGTTGTGGATAAAACTAAGTATGTGTAAGAATTTTTTAATATTTCAGGAAAACTCGTGTTCTGTTAATGTTCCTCAATAAGAACTTCTGTAAAACATTTCTGTTTTGAATTAATGTAAATCATTCGTTTCGCTCAGATGAACTGAAAAAGAAATGGTACATTAAAGAAATAAAATTTCTCAAAAACTAATATTTAAAGTAATATCATTTATTACCTTCATAAATAGAACTAAAGGAATCAATATTGCTGAGTAAAGGAAGAAGAGAATGATTATAATCTTAAAACAAATTTTATTTACAACTCTGCCCTATAGAGTGTACGATTATTTCATTACAGAAATATGTTCTTGTATTCATCATTAACTCATCCGAGATATTTTTTTCATATGTTCATTTCAGGCACTTGTAAAAAGATGACTAGAACCTTCTCCTAACAAACGGGGGGAAATTAGAAACTAAATTTTAACTTCAGAAAATAATTGTACCTTAAAATGAATTTGAAATTTAAATCATAGAATAAGAGTTTTAAAACAAATGAATTAAAACATAATACACTCGGGAAAATTGAAACGTCAATAAAAATAAAAACTCTCAATAAACACAAGATTGTAAAATTTATTGAATCGCGCAAATAATTGTATCATTTTATTCCAAAATTTAGAAGTATGTGGTCCAAGATTTCAGCCGAATATTTATATATTCAAGCACTTTAAAAAAGGAGAAATATTACGTAAGGTTGGATGCTTCAGATTTGATTTGGGGGAAACTCAAATCCTTTTGCATTTTCTACAAACATAAGAAACATGAAAAAAACACATCAAAACTAATGCTGTTTCTTCTTTCTGGCACACAAACAATTGTTCATGTCTGAAAAAAATGCAACGTTTTTGTGAAGAAAGCCTTTTTTAAATAAAAGACGTTGAATTCCATAAATCTTAAAACGAAATAAAAGGAGGAGTTTTTTAACAGAAATTTAAGTAAAAAAGGTAAGAATTTTTTTTTTTTGTTGGGAATTACGTTGTAATTTCCATTTAAGGAATAGATAAGAAAAATATTCATTTACTGAATTCAAACATTTGAATAATATCGTTAAGATCAAAGCTTTTCTTTCAAAATTAAATTAGTTCACTTCATCGCATTTTAAACAACTTTTCGATTTTTTTTTTTTTTTTTTTTTTTTTTGCTTCAAAAGAATTTATGCGATCTTTTCTCTTCCCATTCAAATGCTCATTCGCAAAACTATTGTTTATGGAGAATTACGATAGATAAATATTCATATTTGATTTGAAGTCTTATACGATTGTATTTTAATATGACTTTTTCTTTTTCATTTTATCATACCTTGAACAACTTTAAAAAAAAAACTCTTTTATCAAAAGTTATAATTCAGGCATCACTAATAATTAATAATTTACCTAACCCTTAATCAAACTTTGAAATATTAAGCCCTTATTTTGACATTTATTATTCAATACTAAATAGAAGTTTGGATAGCTCTGGCTTAATTCATAAAATATAATAGAAATAACCTAAGAATAACAAGATTTATTTTTCAAAACACTCTTTCTTTTTAATAAACGAGATGCAACTATTATATTAACTAAACTGACCAGTAAAAAGTTTAAATTTGATATCAAACATATTTTCTTATTATCACCTTCAATATACACCCCTCCTCTATACCTACAACATGCCTCCGTGCGAATCTTCCACTGTTCGAAAGAGTGTTGGAAGTCTTCGGTCAGCTCCTTCAGGACGTGTGCTGCTTCCTCTTTCACGGCTTCAAAGGACTCTTGTTCTTTTAATTCAGATTTCACCTTAGGAAACAGATAAGAGTCGCACAGCGCAAGATCCAACGCATACGGCAGATGGTCTAACACTGGGATACTATGCTTGGCTAAACACCTCTTGACAGATAATGCTGAATGACCTGTCCTTCAAAAATTTTGGTAGAATTTTCTTATTCTTTCACGGAGTTCAGAAATAAATGGAAGTTAGCAAAGTTAATTAATAATTTGATCTTTAGGAACCCAATGAAGGTACACAATCTCATATATATATGTCGAAAAAAACAATCATCACTATTTTGAATTTTGATTTGCTCATTCGAGCTTTATTGGCTCTCGGTGAAGATGAACTCTTCCAATGCACAGATTCGCTCTTCGTTTCAGGATCATAAGTAAAACTAATCATGATGTCACATGTTATTGTCTTTTCGAATAAGTCTGAGTCCTTCAAGTGTCATTTAAAGTGTCAGTACAAACATTTCTGCGAGCTTCTCGCTGTTCAAACATGAGAATTTTAGGCACCATTTTGGCACACATTTTTTACTTATTAAAATTGTAATGCAAAATTTGCCGTACTGATTCTTTGTAAATTCCTAATGTTTCAGCAATTGCACGAGTACTTAACCGATGATTAGATCGAACCAGATTACCGATTTTTTTCGTTATTGCTGTCTGTTTTTGACGTAGAAGGGCAACCCAGGCGTGAATCATCTTCAATATCTTCTCGGCCATCTCGAAAACGTTTAAATCTCTCAAAAACACGTGCACACGATAAATATTCATTGCCATACACTTCTTTCAATAAATTATAAATTTCAATAGCAATTTTTTTCGGATTTCATGTGAAATTTCCAAATTCGTTGACACGTCATTTTTCCGGTGGAAGAAAAAAATAATTCTAATGCGAACGAAGGCTACGGCTATACGGATTTATTTACAGAACAACTGCATTCGAAAGAGAAGGCTTCAGGCTAATCAGCTGTCGGTGTCTGGCGCTTGACGCAAGCGTATTTCTTCTGTAGCAGCGTCAGTCTTGTTATTTAATAACCACTCGTTTCTATATCAGAATTAAAGGTGTACGAGTATTTCTCATAAGTCTTTATTACTGTTTTATGTTATTTAGCATTATTTATACATAACTCGAAGATTCGAAGTGCTCAAGGATTGAGTAGTTCATGAGTTTAAATAAGAACTTCACATTTTAAAATGAAAACATTTAGAATCTTTTAAAATTGAAAAATTTAAATTAGAACTTAGAATCTTTCATCAAAATTTTTTATCACAAAAAAACTGTTCTAATTTTCATTTGGGCTCATTCAGTTCTTATTATTTTCCTGTAAACTAATAAATAAATTTAATAATGACTTGATACATGTAACATCTAAAAATATATTCCTTTTTTTTATTCGATTAAGCAATTATTTGCTTTTTTATAATTATAGAGAGAAGATTTAGTATAACTTTGATAACATTTTGTGAGAAATTTCCAATCAGCTTATCTTTTATTATTAATAATGGAGATATTTTTTTTATTTTCAGAAAAACTTCCGAAATTGAGCTTCCTATAAAACTTTATTAATATTTGCACCAAAAGTAACCTGCAGCAATCTTTAATCAATTAAATATCTTCTAAAGCAATGAAGATGTAGATAAATAATGGGTAAAAAAATCCCTTATCAATCTATGATTATTAGGTTAGATGATTTATTTTCCTGTTATCCGTGAATAATTTTTTTTTTGTAATTTTCTTCCCATATAAGAATTTTTACATGTATTTTATGATAAATAATTTCACTTCTTTCTAAGTTATTTTTAAAAACACTTTATGTAATAATATAATATTTAGCTACTTTATATGAATTCCAATACTTATAAAATATGGCTATGCTTCTCAGAATGTATATAAATATATATACATACATATATATATATATATATATATATATATATATATATATATATATATATATATATATATATATATATGTCCAGGTAAAATAATAGAATAAAATACCCTAAATCCACTTTTCAGAATTTGGGCATTGTTTTATAATTTTTTTGCTGATTTGAAAGCATTCTTATGACAAATGTGGAAATTTGATGAAGACGAAGACGTCAAAATGAAGACGTCATTTTCATAATTTAATATTCTTTCGAAATTCTATTCTTTTGCTATTAAAGAAATGCATCTCCACATGTTTTTTTTAGAGTTTAGTCACAAAGCAAATATTTTTAATTTATCTTTCCGTCTATAGGATAGCTTGGTCTCCTTGTTGTTTTGTAGTCACATAACTGCGGTTCAAAATTGTGATTTAATCGTGGGTTAAAGAGAACAGTCTCTATACTTTTCTGTAGTGCGTGTGCAAAATTTTTAAAAAACAAGAAAATATAAAAAAGAGTCCATTAGGGTGAGCTTGCTAGATTGAATGTCCTCTCTCCAAAAGTTCCACTTTACATTTTATTTATTTCTGTTCTTTATGGATTTAATGCACTTTTAATTTTATTTTAAGACGTTTCATAATATCAATTTCCTTTACAAACCATTTAATAATTAATAATAAACCATTATACTCTGAAAAGGTGGAAGCGAGCTACGATAATTAAACTTTAGAAAATGATTGAATAATATCCGACATGAAAACGACTCAAGTTTTATGCCAATGTGCATGACGACACAACCTGCATTAGCGCTCCAATCACGAAGCGAGGCATGTATTAACTGGTCCATAGGGGAAAGTTCTTATGCATAGTGCTCACTTTTCGACTCTAGTAGGACTTTAGTAACCGAAGAATGTCAGCTATTGCGGGAAAAGACATTTTGCACAGTTATGCGAGTATGGGAGGGGCCTGGACATCTACATGAAAAACGCAGGTTGACGCGCCGTGTGGCTCACCATGTCGATCGCTCGGAATGTGTCTTAAAAACATGTTAGGTTCAATGGACACAAGGTGGTACCCACGGACGAGGAACCGGATCTCGAGCGACCAGGAAAAACGACAATTCGAAAGGGTCGAAGTATCGTGATGCAATCACTCGAGGATCTTGCTGTAACTCGTTCCACGATACAACCAGATGCAGGGCTTCCAGTTGTTCAACAAACATTTCCAGACACCTTGCGGAAGCGATTTTGTAATCGAAGCGCCCTTTTCGTGCATTGTCTTTAATACCGAAACTTTGGTGAATCCGTTTACAGTGGTTTCAAGCTCGAGCGACGTGGAATGTCATAGATTTGTAACACATGGTGTTTAGTGACGAATCCCGGTTTATTTTGGGGACAGATAATGATCGCGTACGGGTGTGGAGGCACCCTGGTGAATGGTACAATTCCATTCACGCTGTCCCGCATAACAGGTATAATGGTCTAGGGTGGGAGGCATAGCCTGTGATAGCCGATCCACTCTGTGGTACATGAAACCATAACGAGCCAGAGTTATGCTGATGACACTCTTTGACTCCATTTGGGACCTTATCTAAATGGTCTTCCAGGAGCAAATGATGCTCTCCCTTATGCACACAGCTCAAGACTTTCTACGTCATGTTCAGATTTTTCCATGGCTGGTCCGCTCACCAGACTTGTGCCATTTAGAGCATTAGTGGGACCAGCTGAAAAGCAAAATGTCGCCGTGTCATTCTGCACAAGATTAAGTAGTAACTGTTCAAGATGTGTGGGCCCCTCTACCTCACGACGACATCCGACAACTATTCAATTCAATACCGGACCGTATTGAGATACGTATTGTTGCAAAAGGTGGTCCGATGCGCTATGGAAGTTGTACAGTATTAGTCTGATTGTACGCACTATATTGGTTTAATTGTCTTGATTTTGGAACCAGGTGAATCTCCGATTGTTGTCATTACATGTATTAAATTTCATCTCAATCCGAAGCTCCCTTCTTGGTGCATTATTTTCAATGTTCCTGAGTATATAAACCGTCTTCCGATAATTCCAGCAGTCAGTACAATGATTTTAACTGCATTTAAATCAATGCACATTTCTTCTGACATGAAAAGAATTTATTTTATTAAATAAAATGCTGAACGAAAAAAACGAAAGATGGGTATTTATAAAAGTGAAAATATGCGTAAATATTTAAAAGAATTTTTTTTTCTTTTTATGTTAGTCCAAATCTTTTGAATTCCAAATAAAGCATTCTCATGCTGATTTTGTCGAATTTCTTATTTTATGCAGATATCTTTTTAATGTTAACATATTTCTCGCCTTTTTATGCGCTTCTTTTTTATGTATATTAGTTTAGAAGGATGAGAAAGCTTCTTTTCGGAATTTTTTTTCCTCGGAAACACACCTTGTTTCCATTATTCCTTCTTTTATAAACTTATTTTTCTTTCTTACTCTTTTTTGTTATATTGTTGCAGGTTTTAAAATTTCGCAAATAAATAAAATGAAACCCGGAAAATGTTTATTTCAGTAAAAATGTGTGGGATTTTTATGCCATTAACACTTTATTTATAAAAATCACAAATAAAAATATATAATTTTGTCTTGTCTTTAATTAGTGTATTTATGTATTTATAAAAATTTGTCTTTTTATCACAAAGAAAGAATAAAATTCTAGAATTTATTTTTAAAAAACCTGCCAAAACTGTAAAATATTGGACCAAGATCATATGTCAACTGTAATGATTAATTTTATACAAAGTATTGAAAAATTTGATAAAATGTTTCAATTTTTAAGAAATGTCTCCGTTCTTTCTATTTAGATTTAGTTTAACTGTTTTATTTCCTCTCTTAAGTTAACAAAAATATGAATGTAATAAAAATGTGAATTTAAAAAATTAAATTTCCTAAATACACTGAATTCACTTTTACATATACGTAATTAATTATTGCAGCTAATCATATGTATGTGTTTTAAATAATGAATGCAACTTATCGTAAACAAAGCTTTTGAAAATAATATTAGATAATAATTATGATGAATGTAAGAAGAGCCCATAAAATTACATTAGCCACCCAAAGGGCTATTGTTTTAATTAGATCACTTTTGGTGTACCAGATCACTTTTCAATTTTTTGTCGTTTGCTTCAATTTTAATTACAATTAGGTTAAATATTTCCGATTGAATAAATTATCATTTCCTTTAATTTTAATATCGGAAAAGTTTACTGTTGTCCATTTCTCGATACTTAATCGTTTATTTTGATTCTTACACTTAATTGAGTTATTTAATAATAATTATAAAAAAAAGCGCACCTTGTGTGGCTAAATCTATTCTTTGCATAGACCTTTTTTAAACTTAATTAAAAAAAATATTTTCTTTCCTCTAATTCCCAAAGTTATTATTCTAAGCTACATTTTTTGAATCTCAAAATGTCTTACTTTTGAAATATAGCTTATATTCCAAAACATTTAGTACAAATGTATCAAAATGTCTTTTATGAACAATGGTACTTTTATTACCAATTGAGTAGTAAGTTTCGTACTGTTTAGGTATGTTTGAAAAAGCAATTACTACTACAAAGAACATAATTTCTTTGCATGTGATTATGTATGGTACGATAAGTGTTTAATTCAGTACTTCAATGAAGCTCTCTTACATGTATTTCCCTGCAACTAACTTTTTAAGATTATGCCATTATTGCGATTTGAAAGCCTCTGTTTGCGAATGAACCTCGACTTAAGTAAATTAGAATTGATATATAGAAGTGTATTTCTTTATTGAGGGATTGTTCATTAATATCGCACTTAGAAGCAATACGATGGCTACTGGACCTCACCTGAGCTGGCAACTCCAAACTTCCACACCATCCCAACGGGAGGTCTTGGAGCTTCGACAAATTTAAAGTTCATAAGCCCCGCTATATACTTGTCTTCAGAGACATAAGGGTTCGAACCTACGATTCGATAGAAACAACAACGGCCACAAGAACGTGACCCTAACACCCGCAGCCACATATTGAACTGTAGTGGATAAGAGTGATCAAACAGTGAGATTGATATACAATAAAGGAAGAGATTGCTGGAATGATACTGGTTCTGAGCAGTCAATTAGGCACTAGACTGACGTTTCTTTCGATAAACCTCATTGGTAGTCGAGTACCCATTACAAAAGCATTTTCTAGCAAAATACAATTTTTCATCTTTTTTACTTCCGAACAAAACGCCCTCTTTTTCTCCGGTTATAACAGTTTCGAATTTGTAAATAACGCATTCGGTGCAATTTGGGCTCGATTTAAAAATCTGCGCCAAGCAATGCGCAAAAATAGGACTGTCTCCATAATTGGTTTGTTGAGAATGAATTTGGATCTATTACTGACTCGGAATAACCTATAAAACTATTCAGATTAGTAAATTTTTCTGGTAACTATTTATTGATAGCTTGTGAAAGTTTAAGTGCCACATTCGTAATAATTAATTTCTCGATCAATTTGATGATTGCATTAAAATCATTTTGATTTTCTTCACCAATTCTTCCATGCTTGATCTCCTTTTTAGTTTCGTAGCTCAAAGCCTTAATAGAAGCAAAAGCCTAGGCATCAAAGTCATTAGTTTGAATCTCGAACATTACAGTCTATCGATTTTTCGACATTTTCCTATTCACTTCAATACACAAAACCAGATATTATAAAACTTACATATTACCAAAGAGGGTATTACGATTGTAACCTCCTCAATCCCATCGTCGCCTGTAGGAGACACTAATCAACACTTCCAAGAACAGCCTTCAATTTAAATAAAAGGCGTTATTGATACCCAAATATAAATAATTTTCTTGTTAATAGGTAGCAGTACTTAAAAAACTCTTTTTAGAGACAGAAATTTATTCATATCTTGTTTACGGTCAAATGAAAATGGCGTTTTGCGAAAGAAAGAAAATTACATGTAAGCGTATTGGTAAGTGTTCATATTTTTTTTATTAGTAGTATCGTAGAAATTATTAAACACACTACTGAATTCCTTAAAGGTGGTGCTTTTATATGGTATTATTAATTTAACAGTCAAATCTTCTCACTTCTGATTTAATACGCTATCATTTCGATGTCGCCTGTAGGTGACATTGGGTCAATGACTTTCAAAATCGCTTGATTTGAAATTATAATTAAGGCATATATTTCAGCTTATCACAGATTGTAATTAATGATTATATTTACTTTTCTATAAATTTATATCTATAATTAATTTTCTTATTTATTGTTAAATTGAAAATGGTAATGCTGTGATTTTTTTTATACTCACAGATAAAGATAAAAAAATGATTTTTTTTTTTCTGACTAAGAGTAAATAAAACAACTTGATGGAATCATCTTATTATTATATTATTATTAGTGTTATTTTCATACAATTGTTGTTAGTTCTTAAAATAACATACTCTCTTTAAAGAAAAACTTTTTCTTTCGGCTTATATATATATATATATATATATATATATATATTTACTAAATATTTTTAGATTCTCCAGATTTCCAAAACTAGTTTGAAAAGATCTGGAATGCTGATGAATCAAATATTGATATTTCGGATTTTGAAAATGATAAGAACGATGATGATGTTAAGGATCCTGCATTCGCTCCTCTAGATTTACAAAATGATTCTTCATCTGAAAAAGAGACAAATGAGGAAGTATCAATAGTTCCTGAAATTTCCATAGTAGACTCTGTCTTAGAACAAAAAAATATCTTTGAATGCAAAAGTTCCTTTGCCATCAGACTATTTCAGGACGAAACAAAATTTGCATATTCCGGATATTCCTCAACCAGCATCAAAAATCCGACGCAAACTGCCTGGTTGCAAATCAAACTCCGCAAGAATGAGGTGCGCAACCTGTAAAGTTTTTCTTTGCATGCAAGAAGATTGACAATATTTCAAATTATTTCGTGAATTATAAAAAATATACAATAACTATGATATTTTATATTGTTTTTGAAGCTTCATCCTAGTTTTAATTTAGCTTATATGCCTTAATATATATATAAATAAAGTTTTACATTAATCTAGATAAGTGAGAATAGATAGCTACCTGTAAATTTATAATTATGTGTGTGTATACATACATACTTTATACCATAATGTTAAATATCAAAGCATCAAACATTTAATTAACAGCATTGCGATTAATATCTTACACTGGAATACTCGATTAATATAAGAATTACTCGTTAAATTGGATTCATTAAAGTTTTTGAATTAACATAGTGATCTCTGTTTGTCCCGTTGTCTCCCCCAGGAGACACTGATTTTCTTTAAAATAAAAATTAAAATATTTTTTTTTAATTTTTTCAGAACTTTTTTCTATGTATCTAGGACCAATTAATACAAATAATTTTAAAATTTATGATTCAAAGTTGGCTTGGAGTCCGAGGAGGTTAAATAATAAAATATGACTAAAAGTAAAATAATGCAGTTTCAAAAGTAGCTACATAACTATTTGTATTAAAATTTATATTTCACAATTAAGAGTTTTATAAATAATCTCGAAGAATTAAACTATATATATATATATATATATATATATATATATATATATATATATATATATACTTTAAAATTCAAAATAATTATTTTAATTCTAACCTCCAAATATGTTGCGGAAATACAAAAATAAAGTGCACGTTGAATTGAATTAAAAATATAGATGTAGTAATATTTAATTTTTTAGATATGTCTTAAAAATTGATTAATAACTTTATATGACAAGAGTAATAAAACCCACTAATACAATTTTCAGACGTTCAAAAACAACAAAGTATACAAAACGAGTTAGAGCAATTGTTCTAAACATATCGTAAAAACCCGAAGGTATACGATGATTTCATTTCTTCCAAGTTGGGTTCTGTTAAATTTCAAAGCATTAAATATAAAATGTTCTATTAAATTGAAATCCTGAGCGGAACAATTCATAGAAACGCCTCCTGGAAAACTAAAAGGAATGAAATAAACAATGTCATTAGATAGCATTTTATGCTTTACAAAAGTCATTCAACACATTTTATGTTAACAGCAGTTAAATTTATATCAGTTTTTATATTTCGAGTAAATCAGGATTTTCAACCGGTTGTGGGAATTCTGGAATATGTGTGTGTTTGTGTGTGTGTGTGTGTGTGTGTGTGTGTGTGTGTGCGTGCGTGCGTGCGTGCGTGCGTATAATCCCATCATATTAAATAATAAACAACTAAGGTAAATTAGCAGACTAATAAATAAACAGCTTCATAAAAACTTTATGTACTCGTATCTAATGTAATTTTCCAATCATAGAAGAATAAATTTCTAGTGAATTATCTTTGGTTCTTTTTACTTTTTAGTGATACCTTTATTAAACGTTTCAGCTTTATACCTTCTTTTGAACTTTTATTCTTATTACTTTCCCACACATTACCTCGTGTATTTCAAACTATATTATACTCTAAACTGAATTGAATTTCGTTTTTTCATGAGTTTGACTGATTGATTACTTAGTAACATTCCATTAAGACGAAACGCGAGGCCTATGGACGACGGAGATCAATTTTTATCCTCAGTCAAGTGACGAGAACGATATCTGAGCTACCACTCTAATCTCATAATGATTTTGGTCAATTATGAAGGTAAATTATTTTGATGTAATTTTATTTAAACTGTCGTCACGGTAGAAGTTATAGGAGAATGTATTTTCCATGGAATTTGTAATTCTGAATTTCAGTCAAATGAAGATATTATCTTAGAGGCTCTCTTTAAGTTCATATTTTTGGCACGCATAGATTCTACATTCTAGTTTTAAATTTTTCTTAATGATCCGTATTCCCTATCATTCTGCTGTATGAGCGGTTCTTCAGTGGACTTAAACATCGTCTCCCATGAAGCTCACCATTGTTACCACTAGTATATTTTAGATAAGCTACTAGGAATAATAAAATATGGGATATATGTTCTTTCGTTGACTTCATAAATAAACTTCCGTAATCGAAAATTATATAAAAGCAGTAATTTTATATATCGTTTGTTATTAGTATTTAAAATTCTGAAAACGGAGAGGAAACATTTCATTATCCAAGAAACTGAAAGAAAATTTAGATGATTCGAAGAATTTGAATGACACTTTATTTATTGTTAGCAGAAAGAAACATTAATTTCAAGTATTAGGGGAATTTTATATATATATATATATGCAAATTTAGGTGAAATGCCCAGCCAACTACCAGAAGAGGTACATATTCGGACATTATATGCTTTATGAGTTTCACAAGGAAAGTATCGCAACACGCAACAGTTGCTACCAAAAACATTTGCGATGTTTATCCAAACGCGTTAGATGTCCCTAAACGCGTTAGAACCAAAGATGTTCAAATCAGGTAATCTTGGTCTTTCCGAGTTTAGTTTTGGTTTTTTTAACGTCGCACTAGAAGCAACACGAGGGCTATTGGCGACGGACCTCGTAATTTTGAGTCACGGTCAAGTGACGAGGACGACACCCCTCTCCTAACATCCACACCACGCCAACGAAAGGACTTTGGGCCCCGAACAGATTTAACGTGCATCAGCCCCGGCTACACGGTGGGTCTTTGGCGGCCAAGGATCGAACCCGCGACTGAACGAAAACCGCCAGCCGCTAGTCCACGACCTTGACCACTAGGCTACCGCGGCCCCTTGGTCTTTCCGAATCGTACTAATTAGGAAGCCCGACAACTTTAGACAATGACATGTTACCCTTTGCGGCGCACTACTTTTTTAAAATTAAAAGTTTGACAAAAAAAAACATTTGTATTCGGTCTATTTATGCCAAAAGAAGTACACAGATAAATTTTTGTAAAGATTGCACTTACCGAAACACTACATATCTTGGTTATATATGATTTTTAATTAATAAATATATACAGTTCTACAACACAAATCTTGAAAATAAATATATTTACAAATAGAGCTATTTCATAGATTCATGATATATTTGGATGCATGTCACACTCTTTTGGAAGAAACACAAACCAATATTGCGCGTTTTGCATATAAAAATAGTTTCGTACGGCTTCGCTATCTAGCTACACTATGTACATCTTCTGCGCGTACCTTTAATTGGCATGTGTTCAATATATGATTACTGGATGTAATAAATTAAAAACGCCTTGGTAATTTATGAATACAATTGTAAATAAGAAAAAAATTACTAATACTGTGGGATCTTTCACGCTACCTAGACATTTTACTAAACCTGGGGTAACACCACGCAGAGGAGAAGAACAGGAACCAGATATTTGTGTGCATAACGTGCTAAGTACTAGAGTCGCAGTATTCCCACTTGGGGAACACCTCCGTATTATTCAACGATGCTACATGTACTTTTGGTACAAAAAATTAAAATAATAAAAAAATAAATAGTTGACTCTATAGCCAATAAATTAACATAGAAATTGCTTATAAAGCAATAATTTTTGTACCTGAAAAAAAAACTGGACAAAATTCCTTGGAAATATAAGATTTTACATCAAATATTGTATTCGAAAATTTTGGATTGGTTCTATGGTGCTATCATCTCTTATTTTAGAAGATAGGTAAAAGGAAATGGCAAACCAATTTTTATCCATTTATTGATGAATTTAATGGTTCGACAAGCGAATCAGTTAAGGTGTTCCCTTGCGTGGAACACTGAGCTACAAACGGTTAAGGGCAGGCTTGGAAACAAATCCGTGTCTGTCTATCGAGGATCTGTCAAATTCTCTAAACCAATCTTGGTCGACCATCCAAGAACATTTGCAGCAGATTGGTAAAGTAAGCAGAGCAGGTGTTTTGGTCCTGCGTAATCTGTCCGAAAAAAACAAAGCTAACCGATCCACCACATGCAACTTATTGCTTCAGTGGCACAGTACAGAAGCGTTTTTGATCGCGTGATCACTGGAGATGAAAAATGAGTCCTCTCTGATCATCCAAAACGCAAAAGGCAGTGGATCTCTCCGAATGAATCGCCAAGAAGTACAGCTAAGCCAGGTTTACACTCCAAAAAGATACTTTTGTGTGTTTGGTGGGGTATGCGCGGGTTCATTCGTTTAGAAGTGCTGAAACCAGGAGAAACTCTGAATGTTCACTGTGAACAGTTGGATCAAGGAAATCAATTTTTAATTGAAAATTGCCCAGCGATCGTCAACGGAAAAGGTGTCATTCTGCAACACTATAATGCAAGACTGCATAGGGCAAGAACCCCGAAAAAAATTAATGAATTGAGATAGGAAGTATTGTCTCACACACCATACTCATCCGATATTGTGCTATTGGATTTCTATTTATTCAGATTGCTGCAATATTTTCTTTTTGAAAAAAAAATTAAAATACTATCGCCAGATGTTTGATTCAAAAATCAATGGATTTTCATCGATCCGGCATTGAAAATTTTCACACCAGATGGCTAAAGGTTGTTAATAATGAGGGGGATTACATCAGTAATTAAAAATAAAAACTTGGTTAAAATTTATCTGTTTAAATTTGATGCAGAAAAACAACATTACTTTCCAGTACCTCTAATAAGATACTTAAATACTCTACGCGAAAATTTTGCACGATAATTTTATTGATAATACTGACTATCTATATAATATCAATATAAATAAAAACTAATACTATGTTCGATGAATTAACAATAAATGGAAAGAATTAGAGATATGTCTATTGCGCATCGATATTTTAAAAAGAGACTCCAGAAACTCAACGATATAGAAAATTATGACACAAAAGTAATTAGGTGGCTAATAAATAAATACGTCATTAACTTCTTAACTTCATGACAAACAATATCTTCACTGTAATTTGATACTCATCATAAATCATTTAATTGCTTATATTTCAATTAAATAGTACAATTGTTGAAACTTATATGAATTTCTTTCAACAATATTAAATTATTTCCTGATAATTATTTAAAATATCCAGCACCTTTTTGTGTGTTTTAGATAAAACAACAGCGTCATCGTCAAAAACGATTTTGCACTCAGAAGAAATAGTCAGAATTAAATGATATTTGTAAGTAAGTTAGTACTCACCAATATTAAAAAATAATTGAAACCTCAGAGTGGGTATGACAAAACGCATATGGGTCAAAATACAATATCAAAGCAATTCTCAATTGGGTGTTGAGCCTCCTTGTATTCCAATGCATTCTACCACATATCGTGGCATAGAGTCGTAGATATTTTTAACGATATCTTGCTTCAACTCATCCTACGCAGATTGAACTTTAGCATGTAGATCTTGCAAATTTTTTGGTAGTAATAGAGTCTTAACAGAACGGCTTATAGCTTAAGTTTTCTATGGATCACAGATAAGGCGATGCTGATAGCCATAACATAGTATATATAACTAATAGGTAATTATTGAGATTGCAGCGGTAGAAACACTTGAGTAGGTTTGTTGAATCAGAGGACTGAGATAGCCATTCATAAAAGGAATGGCCGCTGTTCGAAAGACCTCAATAACTTAGCCATTTTGGGCCGTCAAAAGGGCTGAGATGAAAGCCAATAGTGATCGAGCATCGATTAAAATCACAACCCCATACCATTACACCTTACTGTCAGTATATGGAACGAGTGATAACAAATAATTGAGCATCGAGCGCGTTGCCTCCACATGCGGTTGTGGTTATCATCCTCACCAAGACCAACGCGATCCTCGTCGCTAAAGAAAACCCGCTGCCATTCCGCAAAGATCCATGTTGCTATTTAAAGAATTCATGTCAGCCTCTATGATGTCAGGAGCAATCTTCGTAATAGTTTCCGCTCAAGCAATCCAGGACTCTGCAGTTGTCTGCTAATGATACTGGTATTTAAAGGATGATTCAGAAAGGGTAATATCGTTCTTATATTGTCCAAAATTATAGCAATTGGTGCACTTCGCATTTTCTGGAATATTCTTATACCTTTCCTACTTGTAGATTGTATAACTCACCCTGAGCTTGCTTGTCATAAGCGATAGCTTCCTTGTATCCAATTCTGCCCACAGCGTGAAACTGTAGCATCTTCAAGAACGATATGATGCACAATCCGATGGAATGACTTTCAGCCTTCATGCAGCTCTAAGAAGCGACTTTTATCAAAGGTGTCCAAATGCTGTCGTTTCTTCTCAAAGACATTTAAATATTTCAAGCAATGAATTAAACCCAAATGCAGTACTCAGAATAAGACTTCCTCACTTTGAGAAAGCCTTTTAAGGGATTATTAGTCATTAAACCCACGATAAATCACGTGTTTTATGACATCATTGGCAACTACGCGATCAACACTTTAATTATTTGTATATCTAACAGAGACGAAATAATTTCACACTTTGTATTTATGTACCTTGTTTCCTTTTAGGTGTAACTTTTTTTTGAAAGTGAGTGTATTACGTTTTTAAAAATGAAAAAGTGAGATTTAATTATATTTTCAAAAATACATTAAGCAACATGTTTTGCACTATTTTTCATGTGAATGTCTGAGGAGTTAGCATGACCGTAAGTAATTTTTTTTATTGATTTCATTTCATAATTATTGCTACATTACTAGCAATTATGATTGCTAAACCAGGAAGAAATCCAAATAACAAAATGATATTTATTGGACAAATATATTATACTAGAAATAACAAGTGATTAAATTTTCAAGAAATTTGAAAGCATAGTTCCTGAGATTCCAGTATCCATAATAACCACCAATGTCAGTAATAACAGCTGTTATATGCCTTGGTATTGAGTCAATCAGAGATTCGAGGGAATGTATTAGATGGCATCGTATTGAAGCTGCCCATGTAGCTTCAATACGATACCTCTGTACATCAACTGCAGGTACTGGTGTATGGGGACGAGCCAGTCACTAAGCAATCATTCACTAGACTTTTCTACTGATGAGTGGTTTGGAGAATTTGCTGGCAGGTCAGCGGCCGAAGATTTTCTGTAGCCAGGAAGAACCGTACAATATCGACAACATGCTCAAACATAGCGTTTCGTAAGACTCGAAGAAAGGGTACAGCTACTGGCCTTAACACACAACAAATGTAAGGATCACTGTTCAAAGTGCCATCAATGCAAACAAGTGGTGACAGAGACGTGTATCCAATGGTACCCCATACCATCACTCCATGTGATGGACCAGTATCACGATGTTGAATGTACGCTGGCAGTATGCGTTCTCCACGATGACACCAAATGCGGATGCGACCATCATGGTGCTGTAACGACGTCACGCCATTGCTGCATCCAGATTCGTCGTCGATCACATCATTGAAGGCGCTCCTATCTATAATGTAGCTTCAAGGGTTGCCGAAGCCATGATCGCCGAGCTGACAGTTCATGCTGCTACAAACGTCAACGAACTGTTCCGTACAGACACTTGTTGTCTTGCAAACTATTCCAATTCCTGACTCAGGGCTCGTTATGTGGCAGTACGATCTATTAAGGACATGCGGGTAACATACCTGTCTTCTCGTCTGTCGGTTATAGTGGACCATAGGGATCCAGCATGATGTTCCGTATGATCATCTGTTCAATATTCTGTAGACAGTCATGGGATCTCAACCGACTCGAGAAGCAGCAATATTTCGATGCAATAAACCGCAATCTCGGTAGTCTAAAACTCGACCTCTTTCAAAGTCAGAAACGGGCTGGTAAGCATTTCTCCTTCTTAATGTATGATATACTCTATTGAAATTTAATTTAATTTTCTATTTTGACTGATTATCTCTCGAAATGTTGGGTAGATTTTAATGAAATTAGTTATATTCGTAGGTTCATATAATGCAGAAAATACACTATATAACAAAAAAACTGATTCACCAAGAGTTAGTTGTCCGATTGTAATGAAATTTCGTATGCAAAGACATTTGGACTTAACATGTAAATGATTAAAATATTGTGTCCAATTAATGAACAGTAGGAGCTACAGCGCAACTCAGCAAATGTAAATAAGAAGCGATTCTCAATCTCATGGTCAAATTTTCTGTTGCATTAAGATTTAGAATACCTTACAACGACTGAAAAAATACCTCGATGCAAGGATTCGAGCTCATTATGAGCAACTGTCAGAGTTTGAAAGAGGTCGTATCATTGGATTGAAACAGGCAGGTTGGGCAAATCGGAGAATCGCTCGTCATATGGGCCGAAGCGATGCAGCAATTGGAAAATGCTGGCAAGAATGGGCGGACAGTGGCACATTTCAGCGTCATGATGGTAGCAGTCGTCCTAGGGCCGCAGCAGATCGGGAGGACAGAGTGATTGTCAGATCGTCTGTCATAACGCCTGATTCATCTTTATCAACCTTCAGACCCGCACACGAGTGTCGACCATGACCATTCACAGATGGCTGATAGAGCGAAATCTACGCTCGCACCAACCGTAAGGAAATTTTAATCATTTTCTATTCTGTATATAATTTTCCTATCCGCCAATTGCTGCCTCCGTTGGCGTCGTTTTTTTTTATATATAGAGAGAGAGAGTGTACTATATAACAGTTATGGTACACACGCATAACCGTTTGTTCTACTTATCAGCGCTAAAAAATCTAAAAGAGAGGTCACAATATGAAACAAAAATACGCTACCGAATAGAGCAACGCACCTCGAATTCATGTTGGAAATAAAGCAATTTATTTGTCCCTATACCACTCCCTTAGCGGCTCTATTTTCATGCTCTGGATGGAGCTGAAAAAGGAAAGATGTGTAGGAATCAATGAAATCAAGGTCAATTATACTCCTGAAAGGCCTAACATAGGGTTCCGAGATTTCATTCCTATTCCTCAAAGCAGTCACAAGACCTTTGTCAAGCAAATGGAGGTCTGAGCTCCCATCCAGCATACGCAAATCATCAAACATCTGCTGTCTAAAAGTTTCTTTCTCAGATATTGGAAAACATGTAGCTAATCTTTGGTTCCCTCCAGATGAAGCTATATCAAGAATCGATGGTTAAGCTGAATGCAGATTCATCAGCCAACAGAACGGTCTCCTACTGATTCCTTCTCCCTTATCGATGGTCTTTGCATTTTGCTAAACAGGCTGTTTTACTCTTTTCTGCAAAGAAATGGGCGAGACACCAACAGGTCGAAGAATAAAAGTAGGTATTTAGAAGAGTTGGAAAAAAAAATTTGATAGTTTTTGCATTTCTAATTAAACTTCCTTTGATATTTAATCTTAAGAAGGTCTCAAACATCTGAAAATGTTTAAACTATCAGATTGTTAGACTGCCCACTTAAACAATATCTGATGTAAAACTGTACTCTTAATAGTTCAAAACCATAGCAATTGCTGAAGATATCAAAGTAAAATTACCCTCAGTTTTTATTTTCTTCATTACTAAGAAACATTAAGAATTTCGTTCTAAATATATCTATTCACGAAACTGAAACATTTTATTTTAAAGGAACTTCCTAACTCTCTAAGTTCTAATCTGAAGTGTTTCCAGGTTAATTCAAAAACAGGACAGAAAAGAAAAAAATATTATTTATAATTTTAAAAAAATCTGAAATAGTTCACAAATTCTTGAAAATTATGTTACACTTACTGCATTAAAATCTGATTTTCAGTTCTAAATAAAACTGAACTCGAATTCTTCTATAGCTTATAACGTGTAAATGAAAGACCTGATGACACTTCGAAACTATATGGAGAATATATAAACCGACTTAAAAAACTAAAAGAATAATTATTGTTACTATTGTTCATTATTGTTAAACTCAAATATCTCTTCAATTTGTAGTTATAATTCCATTAAGTGTGTAGTGCTGAAATGTTTGGTGAGGTTTTCAATTCAAAGTCAACCTGCTTGTTCATAATTTCAGAGAAAAATATCTTGCGTTGAAGAGCAAATTTTATGTACTTAAAGCATATAAAATTTTCTTTGAATTTCATATTCTTTATATGGCTTCTCTCTAATGGTTTTTTGTCAGCATGACATTAATTTGTAGTGTGAAATAAATTCCTTTCATGAAAGAAGTTGAACTCGTATGCTAAAAATTACAATATATTTTTATATTAGTGATAAACTTTTCTATAAACTTTTACAATTGCTTTCCTTTCAATTTTTCAATGAAAACAAGAAATAACAAAAAAAGGTTACGAAGATTCGAAGCACAAGAAATAACAAAAAAAAAGATTATGCATGCCAAATTATTGCAAATGAACTGAGAAAACATTTAATTCATATTAGTACACCAAGACACTTTTCTTTAAAAAGACAATAAAATTATCAAAGTATATAAATATGAGTAGAAACAATAAAAACTTATTTCTATGTATAAAATATTTAAAATGTAATCGAAATGTATGTTGTGCAGCAGAAATCAATGGATAAAAATATTAACTATTAAATTATAGGAGAATTATTGAATTCAATAAGCAAAAATATTTTTTATTATATTATAACAATCATGCACAAAAGTATGTTAGTTATTGGGGAATATTACGTTACAAATATAACGCAGGTAATATTTTTAAAACAAAGGACGTATATTTAAGAAATTTAAAGTAAAATAAGTCGCAAGATATATCATTATCAAGAATGGTGAAAAAAATTTCGCAGTGAATAAAACCATTAAGATGTTTATAAATATGCATATTATTTAACTTTATTTCGTATATTTCTTTTTTAGAATTTAAAAACTCCTAGCTCAATTAGAAATTAAAGGCCCAACAAGGCTAAAAACGCAGTCTTATTTCAATGATATCTGAATAACCAATGATTTAAGAATAATCTGTTGAGATTTCAAAATTTAATAAATAAACACAATGATTTTTAATTTTTTTTATTTTATTAAAATTAGT
Source organism: Nephila pilipes (assembly GCA_019974015.1). Lineage (NCBI taxonomy): Eukaryota > Metazoa > Arthropoda > Arachnida > Araneae > Nephilidae > Nephila > Nephila pilipes. The sequence goes on from BMAW01105317.1 coordinate 430,934, forward strand.
ATTCTGACAAATTAATTTATGTAAAAATAATTGAAAAGGAGAAATTTGTTAATCCTAACTTCAACTTAAATTAAACGCATCTCTATCAAATTTTTTTAAAAAAAAATATTAAAAGAGATCCTCCCATCCCAAACAATAAATCTAAGAAATGAATTCAATTTAATTGTCAATACATCTATGCAACCATCATTGCAAGAGGACCGAAACTAAAATCACTATTCAATATTATATTCACTGAGAGTCTACCTATAAAATTCTCACTTTTGAAATACTTTTTTAGCACTTGACCTCAGACTTTATTAAGTGGAATGTCCATCCAAATTAATTTAACAACGCTTACTTAAAAACGAACATTTCAAATACCTGTCATGCTTAACATAATTTGAAACGCGTTCCAGTTCCTGACAGTCGCAATGTTATTTATTTGCTTTTGTGATTTTTTTTCAGTTTAAGTAGACATTAGATAACGCCTCGAGTTGCAAAAATCAAACACCGAATTCGTTTGCCTATTTCTCCTCCTCTCAATTTTTCTCTTCATTACTCTTTCCTCTCCTCCTGGTAGCTACATGAACGACGTTTTGCGTTCCAAGCTTGTTGCTATTGGTATCCATGGCAACATTGACGTCATTTGTGGAGCAGGAATACGTTGGCAACATCCGTTTGAAATCGAGGTAGACAATAATTAATCTACGAATCCATCTACGAATCCCCAGAAGAAAGCAAACATTTTCAACGAGGTGCTAAGTCGTAAACATTCACTAGCACTTAATAATATTTACAGTAACTCATCCTTCTTTCAGCCATGCTATCAAGAAACTTGCTTTAATATTCTTCAGTTTCAAAGTTTACCTAGATGCAGATACCGTTATCCTAACGCACTACTAACACAGAATTTGAAAACTGGTTTATGCTAATCAGTTCGAGAACGATTTTAATACATATTCAATTGGAATAATCAGAGAGCTGGATATTAACTAATAAAAGTATGCTCCCCTTAAGTATTAATGCATCATGTCTGAACATATGTATAAAGTTGTACTGCTATTCTTTCGCTGAAAAGATAGTTAATAGATTTCCTGTAAAGCTGCAATTTATTTAAAAATAAAAATAGCATATTCTTCACAAAGTTTTTGTCTCTTTATGAAAGCTTTTTATGAATGAATTTGTAAGAAAAATAATTTTAAAGAAGGTCATGAATTGATCAAAATTAAAATTGTATCAAGTGCATTGCTTGTGAAAAGTACAAATTTAGATTATGAAATTTCTGAAATTAAAAATATTAATCCATAATAAACAAAACAGTAAAAATAGGCAAACAAATTAAGTAACAGCATTTAATAAATCTTGCAATTGCTAAAATTGATACACTAAATTAACTATAAGCAAAAATTAAAAAAGGAACTATAGTTCATATATATATATATATATATATATATATATATATGATACCGAAACAGGAACCTTGCTCATTGCATCTTCTTGAGTCATTTTAACACTCGGCTTGTGTTTAACTTCAAATCTATATTCTTGTATAAGAATGCTCCATTCGGCAATTTGGGGATTACTTGACCTTTCAGCATTTATATAAATTAACGCCTGACATTTTGTTACAACCGTATAGTTTATAACCAAAAGAAATTGACTGAGTCTTTCTTATGCCCACACGATCGCCATTAACACTAATTTATTTGAATGGTATTTTCTTTGATCCTCGGCAGTTTTCTTATTAACACAATAAACGAGATGCCACCTATCATCACTTCCAAGCTGCAGTAATATGCCAGCAATCCTATCCGCACTCGCATCTGTGTGAACTTTAGTTTTTGCTTCGGAGTTATAAAAGGCCAAAGAAGGTTGTTTAGCCAATTTATTTTTCAGAGTATATTACGACCGTTCTTGCTCTTTTATCTCACTTAAAATTTGCACCTTTCTCTGTCAATTGAGAATGTGGTTTGGCTTTATACGGGTAATTTTGGATGAATCTACTAAAAAACCTGTTATTCCGAGAAAACGTCTAATTTCATGCATTTTTTTTTTTTTTTGGTTGAGGGAATTTAGATATTACTTCCACCTTCCTTGCTCCTGGTTCGATTCTATGTAGTATTTAATAATAAATCCTATGTACTCCACTTCCACATTTGTAAATTCCCATTTTGATAACTTTACAGCAAACTTAGCTCCTCGTACATCTTCAAATATTTATATCAATTTATCCATCATTTCTTGTCAAGTCGTCACCCGTACTAGAATGTCATCGCGTTAACATAAAACGTCTTTGTTGCAAAAGTTTCTTAATGCATGGAATATTAATCCTTGAAATTCTGCAGAAGCATTAGTAAAGCCAAATATCATTCCTTTAGTTATCCTATTTCATCTGGAGTAATAAAAACAGGTTTTAATTTTGCCTCTTCGGTTAAAGGTATTTGTAGGTAATCGTGTGTTAAGTCTAATGTTGTAAACAGGCTACATTTGTGCAATTGCTCTAACAAATCATCTATTTTCAGTAGGGGAAATTTATTTTCTTTATTCCGGTTTCTTAAACATCTATAATCAATGACTAAGCGATTTTCTTCTCTCTGCTTTCGTAAAAGAACAAGGCTAGAATAAGGTGAACGTGTTTCTGAAACTGGGCCATTTTCTTTCCATTCTCTTTCAATACATTTAATAGCTGCTCTTTCGGTGGCATTTGTTTGATAGGGCTTCATACGTATCGGCTTAGAGCTTTCAATTTCTTTGATATCGATTTTCATTTAGTTTGGACATCACAACTCCGATATATTTAATGCAAAACAATCCTTGAACTTACTCAATAAACGAATGATATCTTGTCATTGTTGTTCCGGTAAGTTTTCATTAAATTTTATTCAATCTAAGGCTATTGGACCTCGCTTCACAATTGTTTCATTACGACAAACATTGAAAGTTCTACGGATTGACTATCATTAGAAATACTGAAATGATTTGAGTGAGGTTTGGAATGAATCTCATCTACTAATTCCGCTTTCCCTAATTTATCATTTTCATTTAGGATTATTTCTTTATGCCTTATATTAACAATCGGTAAAATAGTTTTACATTCCTTAATATCTAATAATGGACTAAAAGTTTCTTCCTTCACTGAATTATAATTAATCCAATGTTTTTTTTCTCCATTTTTACTATTATAAAATTTACGCTATTTCATATTATATGTGTAGTTTCAAACGATTTTAATCCGATATGTGACGTCTCTTCAGTGTAGTCCAATTTGATAAATGGTTAATCTTTTGCATAACCAATGCGTAAATTTTCGGCAACCCAAGTATAAGTAATATACAGTAGGTCTAAAGACGGACGACAAACCAATAAATCAACTGGTTCAGTTGAGTCTAGAACGATTAAAACATAAATATCTTTTCCCTCCTCAAAAGAATATATATCCTTCTTACAAGAAGAAATATTTAACCCCAGGTTGTTTTCAACTGATTCTTTCAGTAAACAACACGAGAATTCCGTATAAAGAAAGGTAATGACCCTGTAGTGATTTATGTGGGAGGTTCTCAAGTATCTGTCAGGTGCTGACGACTTGGGTCACAAACGCTTAAGTACTTGTTCTAGGCTTTGTTATTTTTTGTTTAATATTTTTTTCCGTATTCCAACTCCTCCCCATAATGTATATGGAAAGGGACAATCTCTTGCGACATGACCGAAATGAATACAATAAAAGTATTTCGATTATCCTTTTTCGTTACCATTCACTAAATTAAAAGTTATCTGTACGCCTTATTGGCTCATTATAGTTCATTCGATTTCTTTCTTCCAATCTATTAGACTCAAATCTACTTGTGTTATGCTTATATGACTTTGAATTTGTTCGCGAATATGTTTTAGAATCAGTGCGATAATTTGGAAACTTGAGGTTTTCATTTTCATGTCCATTGGTTTTAATGCCAGTTCCAACGCTTTCGTGTTCTTCTAATTTTTCTGCTAATTAATTTGCTTTGGTAAATTTTGTCCTAGAATCAATAGAATGTTCACGGATAAAATTTGGGACTCGTTTTTTGAACTAATTTGTGACAATTAATTCCCTTAGATAATCGAAATCGTTTATTCTTATTCCTGCTAATCATTCATTAAAATAAATTCGTATTTCAAAAATGAAACATGCGCAAGCATCATTTTAGTCTCTAACATGATTAACAAATTTATGCCTAAACTTTTCAACTTTAAGATTAAATCGCTTTAAAAGTAAATTTTTATTACGTCCATATCGTTCGCTTCTTCTTCAGATTATTTGGCTATTAGTTAAGTGATCTCTCAAATGGTAAGAATCTTAGCAGGTGACTCACATAATCTTCTTCCTTAAGCCCATCTCGTTTTGGCTTGTCTTTCGAATAAAATTAAAAATGATGATACATCACCGTCTTTTAAATTAATTTTTTAACCAGATATCTTAGTTCAAATGCACTCTTATTTACTTCTCAACTGATAACATCACTATTGGCTCACGTTAGCGACTCCATTTTGTTATTGATTTCCATTCTTAATTTTTCTAGTTCAAATTGTCTTTCCTTATTCCTTCCTTCGCTTTGTTTCCTTTCAATCCTGTCTTCAACTATCCTCTACACACATAATTTCACGAAATCTTCGTAGTACTTGCTATTAAATATGATTGCCTTTATTATCGAAACAGTAGCGTCCGAAGGGACATTTGCGACCAGTTCAAGAGTAAGCTTTACTAAATCATTTTTACCTCCTTTACAGAGGAACGACTTATTTAATACTATCTTAATACACTTAGTTATTTTTAAAAAATGCACTTTTGAGGGCATGCACAAGGAGGAACGAAATTTATTTACCTTCTTTTTTCGTACCTTTCCATCCTCTACGTAGTCCCTGTGTTTAATATTCCCACAATGCACACTTTTTTTGCTTCAGTTCCCTTAGCGGTCCTAGTAGGTTAATGTCATTCTACTTCTGATTTGTTGAAAACTTTACAACTTTTACTTATCACTGAACTACGTCTTTTTTTTTTTTTTTTTTTAATTTTTGAAAAGAATGAATTATAGCTCTTTTCTTATCTTATTATTTTTAATAATAACTTTATTAAAATTATAGCATTATTGTTGACCTTAGATAAAAAAAAAAAAGATTTCTAGTTGTGTAACTAAAATAATTCTTTTCTTGCTATCCTTTCTCAAGAGATTCAAGTCGTTCGCTTTGCACACTGACACTGAAGGGCTTGTGTGAACGACATCTTACACTCGCCCCTTGCAAGATGCCCTCTACAGGAGGGCATTAAACACTGGAGATAACAGAATTAAAATTTTTAATCTTCCCACCAACACCAGCAGCATACTGCATTTTACAACAATACGAGGGTGGCTGAAAAAGTACTTGTATTTGAAGATAGAGGGCATCATTGCATTTATTGTTACCGATGGGTGTTGCCATCTGTTAAAAAAAACTAAAACAAATCTGACATGGATTCAAAAGTTAGCTTTGATTTCATATTTGCTACCTAATTAAAATTTGATTGCTGCAGCATCGAGTTGTCACCGACGTTGTGATAAATGGATTCATCATCATACACCGGAAATTAAGCCAATATCAAAACGTTGGGTTGCTTTAAATGAATCATTTCCAAAAGTAGTATTACCTGCCTGAAAAATTAAGACAAAGAATTTTGGAGTTGCAAAAGACGCTATGATCATGAATACGAATAATTGAGACTTAGACAACAGTCTAGGAATTTTTAAGGACCTATGGATCGACTCTCTTATCTCAACCACAAAAACATAAAAATCTAGCAAATTCAAGTCGAATGATTTCTTTTTAATTTCTCTCCAATACACCGCCATTATGCAACCATCAAGCACAAAATAACCACCAAAATAAGAATACTGATTGATCCATTTAAAGATTTTACATAGATTTTTTTAGTCTTATCTAAATAATTTAAAAAAGTTATTTATAAATTTGTTTATCATAAAAAATTATTGAAATTTAAGTAAATAATATTTATAACATTTAAAAATATCGAGATAAAGTAAATCATTCAAATCAAACTAAGAATAAATATACAGCAATCACATCTTAAAAATAAGTCGCTGTCTGTCAAAAAAATTAAGCAAATCTAAACATTTTTTTTTTTAAAAAAAAACATATAAAAATTGTAAATTATAATCATTAAAAATCGAGAATAAAACGAGAGCCTAAATATTATTACATAAACAAATATCAAAAAATGTATTACGAAAAAGATGAAACAACTAAAAAAATAGAAAAAGAATAAAAATTAGAAAGAAAAATCAAATAAAAATTTAAGAAATTAAATAGAAAATTTATAAGAAAAATATTTAAAAGTTATATGTATATATATATATATATATATATATAGGTTATTGTTGATATTACTCTTTGTCTATATATTCTTACTAGGTTTCTTATATTAATATGTCGTCCTAATGCAATTTGCTTCTTTTTCTTTTTTTTTTCAATTTATGAAATTTCCATATTTTTATATAAAATATTCCTATAAGGATTGTTGGGCCTTTAAAACATGTTAAGCCTGCTAATCTATCATTAGCCTAATTCAGAATTTATATTATTTTTTTCTTTCTGTTTTTTTTTTTTTTTTTTTTTTTATTTTAAAAATTTCAAATACTTTAATTTGTATTTTTTCACCTTTTTATATTAATGTTCTTGCTATTTTTATATGGTAATCTTTCAGGTTTTCGCCCTCTTTCTTTCATTTTGTAGGATAATTTTTTCTTTTTTCTTCGATTTTTGCTACTAAAAAATTTCTCATTTATTTGTTATTCTTTCTAAAATATAAAAAATTTACGTGATAGTTTTCTTTGTGATTTTAAAAAATATGTATTCTGCTACAATGTTTTATTTCTTGTTTCTAAGGATTTTTTTGCTATATTAATGAAACACTATTTTAATTATATATATATATATATATATATATATATATATATATATATATATATGAGTGTGTGTGTGTGTGTGTGTGTGCGTGTCCAAAATTAAGGTAGTAAACACGTTTTCAATAATAATTCAAAATTACTACAAATAAAATTGATAAAATCTGCATGTCGTATATTTTGAAGAACGGGCAGCACAATGTTATCATCCAATTTGGAATGCATTATTTTTAGCGTAGTTTTTAAGTGAAATTTAGCCATTTAACAATTAGGAAATTTCGACTATGGTGTTATGAGTATTGCGTAGAAGCCCTCATGCAGATGAGAGCTTATACGTAATATTCATAACACCATAGACGATGTTAAGCTCTTGTTAGTTTTAATGTCAGGCACCTCCAAGCGGAGTGGCTGGATGGTTACAAGTGGCACAAAAGTGTATTAGGTTGAGGAATTAATTCTATAATATAGGAATTAATTCCTCAACCTGGAGCAAGACGTTTGTGACAAACAGAAAACAATCACTAAACAGAGAGAGCTCTTTTTGCTCGGTAACGAGAGATGTATCTACCTTTGAGCGTATCACACAGGAGAGCCAATTTTTTATTCGAACCGAACACACCGTTTTCGGACACATCTAGAATAAAAGCCTGTTCTTTCCATTGATGAATCAAGATTCAGCTCATAGAGTGACTCTAGGCTAGTCTTCATCTGGAAAGAAAGTTGGGCTCGGTATCGTCCTTCCCATGTAAGAGAAATCGACAAATTTGGAGTCAGAATACTTTGATGGGCGGCATCATATTGGGCAATCTAACACCACTGTACGTCTATGATGAGAATAGTGTAATTGTCCAGCGCTATACGGATATGGTCCTTAAAGTCAATGTGACGTTTTCCTGGAGTGCTGTACAGCCAGACTTCCTTTTTATGAAATGCGAGGTCACACAGGACTCACACAGTCATTGATTTTCCTGGAGAAGAGGATATTCGCCTCGTGGACTTTCCCATGAAGTCTCCAGATCTCAGTTCCATGGAATAGGTATGAGATGGTCTAAGAAATCATTGTATGATGTGACCTTTTCTCCAGGACCAGGAAAGCGTAAAATACCGCGCTTTAAGAAGAACGGAGGTTTTTTTGCATATATATATATATATATATATATCTTTACGTAGGAAGATGGTTGGTGCTGTTGTCGATTTTTGACTGATTTTATATGCTTTTTCAAGTATTTTATGATTTGAAATAAAGCATTCATGGGTATTAAATGTGAGTAATCCTTTTTTTTTCTAAATTCAATTACTTTCTATTATGGAAATTTCTAAATTTGTTTTCACTAATTCGTATTCCTGTATATAATATATATTTAGTGTTACACTTGAAAAAGTTTTGATATTCCTCTTAATTTTTTTTTTAAATTTTCGTTTATGTTAGCTTTGCTTTTGGTTGGATTTTAGTTTTCAGAATCTTTTAATTATATTTTAGTGTTATAAGCATTTTAATAACATATTTTGTGGATGAAAATATTTAGGTCTATATTTCTAGAATAGCCAAGCATCATAGGCAGAAGTCAGTTACAATATTCATTCATTTGTTCTCCAATTTTGTCTTTCCGAAAATCTTTTTTTTTTAAAAAAAGAATTCAAGTTACTTGATATTTTTTCTACTTAGCGAAGATATGAAGACATAAAGGAAATGCAAATATCCGTAATTCATTAACCAGTTATGTTGTAAAAAGGCAACATTACTTTTTGTTACTTTTATTATTATTACATTTCTTGAGAAACGCTATATATTACAGAGATTCCTCTAAATGTACACCTTGAGTATATGGCAAAAATCTTATTTTCCAATTTATATAGCTGAAAGCATTTTAATAAAAGGAAAAACGGTAATCCAAAAAATAATAAGTGTTAGATCTTACTGTGAATGATATTTAAAAAAATGACAAAACGAAATTTCCCCTTTCTTCAGAACATATGATTTTTCTACAGATGAACGTAATCAAAATGTTAATTATTCTGATGTTTTGTACATGATGTATCTTAAAATAATGCGCATTGTGTTAAAGAAAATAAATCCAAGTTTTTATGAGGCTTTTAATTGATTATCTATAATGTGATGATAGCAGGATTTAAAAATATTAAATTTTAAAAGAAATACTGTAATACATCACAAAAATTGGCTTAGATGAAATGTTTGAAATGTAAACTTTAAAACTACAGTGGCGACTTGTGATCGCTCATAATTCACGTTTGCTGCCACTCTCACCGCTATGAGAATGAACCATCATTTCTAACTAGGCCAGCCATCTGAATTTAATTGAAACCGAAGTGAATTGAAACCCTTATGCTATCGCTTTTTCTATAGTATTTGATTAGCGTCAACAGATATTATCCTTCGTTTAAACTTATTTGAAATGTTTTAATAATGTTATTAAATTGTTATTCTTGATAAAATGTGTGATTTTCTATCATCTTAAGAGATATTTATGAGTAAAACTCTTTTGATCCGGAGTCAGTTGGGTGACTTCCACACTTCTTCGTATTGATCACATCTCCCTCTGTTCTGAACATTTTCCTCTTGTCCTGACCACAGAGTCAGTTATATAGTACCATTGAAAAACAAATTTTAGCCATCTGCGTGATTTTATCAGTGAACAATTTTTGCATTTGGCTATTCGTCCATAAAATGATACGCCTTTAAGATTGCTGGTAATTTAAGAATGTGTCTTAGTGTTTGCTGTGTATTTGGGCAATTTCTGCAGCTAATGTATGTCCTTTTACTATCGCAACTAATTTCCCACCCAAAAAATGAGATGTTTTGATTCTAATAACTATCTTTGCCACTGTATTTAATCCTCGTTCATTTTGCTTTTACTTTTTTTTTTAAATACAAATCTTTCGGTTTATATTTGCCATCTTTTTCACATCATAGGTTCTGCAACCCTTTTTTGGCATCAAAAAGGATCGCAGAAATCTTTAGGATGCAAGTGATCACTGTGAGTGATCTTGTCTCCTAGAAAATTGATCCGCCATGTCATTGGCTTCAATTACCACATTGTACAGTCATTCACTGCATGAAACAGATCTTTTCAAGATATTCTAGAGTTCTTAAATGAATACGAATTACTTCTATCAGTCAAGTGACATCACTTTGGACTACCTCCAAGGCAGCTCTAATGTCTCAAAAAAATCACCAGACAATGAACCCTATTTTGATGGCTAGTGACAAATATAGTTTGAGCCCTCCAAAATCGAGTTTGTCTCATCAATAAAGTTTGAAGCAATTTTCTAAATTCCAGTTTTCCTTTGTTAAAAGCTACCATGTAGTAATATAAAATAAACGTCAGAATTCCCATTTGAAAGCATTTCACCTTAAGAACTATGAGTGAAAACGAATAAAGTTTGTTTCTATTGTTTTAGTTCCCTTGGCCTCGGTGATTGTAGTTAGCTCTTTTTTAGTGCGGAAGTCTCTCAGCTATGTATATATTGCAACATTATTTGGAAGGTCTTTAACATAAAAATGATCTTTATAGATAATTAGATTATTGAGTTCTGTATTTAGCGTTTCTCTCGCTTCATAATCGTACTGAATTGTGGAAGATCTCCTGGGTCTCTTATATTCACTGTAATCATCACGGATTATCTTTCACATGTGTTTCTTCAAACAACTTTTAGCTTTGCTTTTAAATTTATTTATGTCATACATGCAATTCCTGCTAATAATTTCCAGGCAATATTTTTCACGATCTTTACATTGCTTATGAAGGAAACAATTCATGGTATCATTTTAGTTGTCTTGGACAGAGTAATTTCATGCTTTCCACAAAATTTCTAGAAGCATGGTCCCAAATATACAACACGCATTCGTAATTGGTCTTATTAATGATGCATATGTGTTTTTAAGTATTGTTACAAAACTTCTTCGATAGTGTGAATGTGTACAAGTGAAAATCAGTTCAATATGTAAGGTAACGGGCAATGATGCTTTATTTACAAATATTCATACAGGAAGCAGAGCTCGGACAGTAGCAGCACATACAGAAAACACAGAACTTGTAGAGATTAGCGAGACAACAAAAACATCACTTGTAGTGACAATCACAGTTATATTAGCAATATTCAGCTCACCCGTTTACTAGTTCGCACTACAGACAAATATCCACAAAATCCAAAGCAGATTCCTTCAGTTCCCGATAGATTCCCAAGCAGATATAAGTCCCTCCTGGAAATTCACTCGCCACGCTACCGATGACTTCTCGGCAGATATATTTACCGACCACTTCCAGTCGATTTCCAAAGTAGACTACAAATTCCAGGACATTTTGAAATCTTTGATTTGTCCCCAAAATAACCAAAATGGTCACCAAAGCCGTCTGCAAAGTTAAGGGAACTTAAACTTTCCATGGCTGACTGATGAAATTTCTATAAATATCTCTTTTCCTTCTAAAAGAGCCATTTCAAAGGAAGCGGCTTCTCGGGTTCATAACAATATCTTGGGAAAAACATTCACTCTCTGTTCCACTTCATGTATAATTAAATAAGCATGTGTCTTCGAAAACACACATAAAATAATTTCCCTATCAACCAATTACCTAATTATCAACGAAGTTAATTTAGAATTAGCATTGAGAAACTGGCATTGCATCTCAATATTTTGTATCTATTGTTTTGTTTTGAATTGATAAAAGAAAGGTTTTTCACGAATGTTGACTATAAAAAAAAAGAATCCTTCTTTTTCAATTTCACATTTCAAGAAAATGCTTTTCAGAAAGGCTTATTGACTTTTTTATAATAATGACGTTTTGAAGAAAAATTGAACGTGTCAAGGACCTCGAAATATTTCCGACACTCGTAAAAATGACTTCGAGAGAAAGGGCTTTTTATAAAGTACTCGTTCTTCGTAAAATGCCAAATATGGTCTTTGGAGTAAGGCTTTATAAGACCGATTTTCTGACAACTGTGATATAGTTAGTAACGTCCTGAATTTTAAACTCGTCGTGTTGAATTTCGCACAATTTTTAGAAGAAAGAATAAAGTTGGAAAATAGTCTCGGTCCATTATGAAACTGAGCAGTAAATGCAACAGATCAAATTTCCCTTTACTCCCCACCAAAAAAACAATCACGCAAATCTGAAGTAATTTAAAAATGAGATAACTAATGTTCAGTATTATATATCACTGGAAAGAAAAAAAAATTATATCTTTCGTACTTCAATTTAATAAAAATATTCCGTCAAAAGTTTTCGACTTTCCAAAACTTGAATGAAATTTATATACATGACTATTAGTGATAACAAAAGGAAGCCAAATGTAGCAGTGTTATTGTTTAATGTATGTAGTAAAACGTTATTAAGAGTTGTTGAACAGCTTCCAATGTCAGTCACTCATTTGTCTTATGAGAACGCACTTTAAATATTTATCTACCACGTTGAAATTTTCAGTTAAACGACTCCGAGAATGTAAAGAATCAAAAGCCTCTTCCCATATTTTTGTTCACATTTTCAGATAAGAAATGCTTGAATATAAGAACTCATTATTAGGATTTTATTGAGACAACGAGAACCAAAAAGATTTGTATCACAATGAACAGAAACAAACAAATTATTTAAATAATTTAACACATGAAACACAAAGATTAAAACTTCAACAAAAATCATCTTTAATGAACAAAAAAGAAAAAAGGGAATATGATAAAGGGAGAAATTTTTAAAAGATAAAATTAATTTAAAAACAAGAAAGGAAGACAATAAATAGATAAGATATTTAATAATAAAAATGCAACAAAAATCTTTAAAATTCATTAAAATTTACGTGAAGACCAAATAGATCTTTTAACTTTGGCTAGGGCCGAAGCAGCAAATAATGTGTATGAAACACATTTGGAGAACAAGCAAAGATTTGATCTCCATCGCAGACCCCATTCCTTCACGGCAGGAGATCTCGTGTTATACGACTGGCCGAAAAAAGGAAATCACAAACTTTCTCCCATTTTCAAAGGACCATTTGTGATTGTACGTCCAGTCGGGGCCATATGTTACGAGATCAAGTCTATGACACAGCAGAACAAATTTATAAAGGTTGTCCACGTACATCTTCGCCCTTACTTTAAACGAAATACACCAACCATCGAGGAAAACAGTACAGACGAAGAGACTGAGAGGTACTAAGCCGTCATCAAAAGTTTTGTTTCTTTTACGCTTCAATTTTAAAATTTATTTTTGTCTATATAAATTTCACATTGAGCGGGGCCGAATGTAAGGTTCACATTGTATTTATTATTATTATTATTATTATTGATATTTCATAGAAATTCTGTGGCAACGTTTAGTAGTGATTATTGGAATTCGCTGTACGCCGTTGCATAAGTAGATGTGTTTATCTTTTACGCTAATTAAATGTTTATCTAATAATTATCTCGTCTCCATCTATATCTATAACCATCATATCATCATCTACACCTCTTATATTTTGAACAAGTATTTCACAGTTAACAATTGCATCAATTTGTTAGTGCTCGTATGCATGAGAATGTAACGCAATAAAGTTTTCAAAGAACTAAATTCACTAAAAATACTAAAAAAAATAAAGAAGCAGTTCTTATTTTCAAAGCTCATTTAATTTTTATTCAAGCTGAAAGAAACAAAAGTCATCAATTTAAAACCAATATTTTGTCAACTTCCATGATTTTTTTTTTAAATAACTTGGGATTAATGTTCAATTTTTTTCAAAAAAAAAGTGATCCGAAAACTTTTTAACCCTTTCTCAGCAGTATAAAATTACCTTTCTCTGTCCTTGTATGTGCGCGCGCGTACGTGTTATATATAATTTTTTATTTTTGAATCTAATTGATTAAATTATGTATCTTTCTTTCTGTTTTCATTGATTATTGTTTGATTTTTCTCTTTGTCTATATTTAGCTCTTTCTAATATTGAGGGGACTAATAAAAAAACTTTTTTAGAATTTAGGGATTTTCGAAATTTTTATATAACATTTTAGCAGTAAGAAATGCTGAACTAATAAAACATATTAAGCCTGTTAATCTGTAATAAACTAGATTCAGAATTCATAAATGTTATATTACATTATTATTTTTTATTATTTCTTTCTCTTTTTTTTTTTCCTTTATTACTTTTCATATCTTGGTTTAAACTGTTTCATGTTTTGAATTAAATCTTTTTACTGTTTTTATTTGGTATTATTTCAGCTTTTCATTATATTTCTTAATTTCTTAGAAATATAATAAAAATCTTAAATATGGTGAAAAAATGTCTCAATCACGAGGGATATTCATGCGATGATGATCAAGAGGAAAAACAGTTTCTCTCGGTAATTTCAGTTTACCCCGAATTTCTGTTCTCTCCGCTGCAAGTTCGAGTCTTTGTCCACTTAATACCTTAGGAATTTCAGCCAAAGAAGCTTGATTTATAACACTTTCTGGGGATTTTTCTTAAATTTGGAGAGAGGGTTCATTTGTCCCTTACAAGGTCATGCTAGCCAACCTTTACGACACAATCACTTTTTCTTCACACATTTTAATTACTTTCTTCCTTCTTATGTACTCGTTACTTTGTACTCTAGTTCTTATTATTTACTCTTTTTCTCTTTACTTCGTTTTTGCTCGTTTCTAGAATCCATTGCCCAGAGCACCATCGCTTCCTTTGTCCAGGTAGATGTAGAATTCTTTTACCCATCAGATGTTGCCAAAATAATTTAATTGAAATCTGTAACCACTCTATGTCACACACTTAACTTAAAAAATAAAGATGTGTGAATAAACTTGACTCTTCTTTCATAAATAAGACATTTTTGTGACCTTTCGCTTCAACTAATTCCTTTACTAAGGTCATGAAAATGAATAAACAGTAAATTAGAACATTAACTAATAAGGGAGACAGATCAATAGGAAAACAAATAAAAATGCTTTTGATATTTGTATATAATGAAAATAAATATGTAATGGAGTAAAATTAGATTTAAACCATACCATTGTATTGTTTGTACATTCATTTTATGAGACTGAAATTTAAACCAGGTTCCTAAAAAAAACCATTAAATGCTGTTTTAAAAAGCTACAACTCTAAGCAAAACTGACATTTTGATTTAACTTAAAATTTAACTGGATTTCAGGTCAAGGAATTTAATCATTCTACCGGCGTTAACTCAACTAGATCTATAACTGGATGGAAAAACATCAGCTGTTTTAGAATATTTTCATACATTGGCACACTGACGTAACCTTCTCTCCCCTTCTTCCCTTTTCCCGGTTTTCGAATTTTCCTGGGCATATACTTTTTCTCTCCTCCATTATTGAACTACATTTTTACACCTAAATAAGCAAAAAATCCTGGAGCCATGAAATATCGATAAAATTTCCCTAGAGATTTTCGATTCGAATGGTTTCGATAATGTATCCGCAAAACATCAACGATCTTATTTTCCGCTAAAATTCTCTCGAATAGTCTTCTGAGCAGAATTTTCCTTAAGAGACATTTGTGTAATGCTCTATTACAGCTCTGCGATTTTGTTTTATGCGCAATAAAGTATTTATTCATACAATATAAAAATTTATACTTCGATTCCGAATTTTTTACCAAAATTTGAAGTTGATTATAAATCAATTAGCAATTGCTTAAGGTCTCACATATCTAAGATACACTTCTCTAAAACTTTCTCTTTGAGCTTTTCATTGTTTTTAGTTTGAAATAGTGGAGAACTCGATAAAAAAATAATATTAATTTACATTTTTACCTATTGTGGATTTACAAAAATAAAAATGAAATCTGTAGAGTATCATTTTTCATTTGCATTGTGAGAACAATTCAGTTAATTATAAAAACTCTGTTTTCTTTTAATTTTACTTTTTCTGAGTTACCTTATTACAAAATAGAAATCAAATACATTAAAATTTATATTTCATATACATATAATACAATTTCTAAGTGAAATGAAAATTGATTTTGCTCTCCAAATACTTCACTTTCTTTCCGACTTTTTTATGTACCGCATATTTCAAAAGGCATATAACATAGTAGTAGTTACAGTATGTGCTTGAGTTTTGCTTACTCATATAATTGTGTGATTCATTCGATTCTTGGGTATTAGAGGAAGTGTTTAAATTATGTTTAAATGCGGTACTTAAATTAATTTGGCTTCTTACATAATAGAAGCTAAGGGGAATTACGTTGAATACTATGTATAATAATAAAAATATTTTTTCAGAGTATATAAAGGTCTTTCAAAATTTTTCGAATGAAGTATAATACATATGTGTAATGAATACTATTTAAAATAAAATGGAATTTAAGAGGTAAAGTATAGTTCTCGAGTAAAGAGAATTCAAAGTTTCTTGTTAACTTTTCTTTAAGTATAGTTTATTTGCAGCAGCGTTCGCAAAACTTTTCCCTACATTAAAACATTATAAATATTAAAAGCACAAAAACTTAGTATGAGACAAATATTTAAAAGAAACGTGTAATATAAATTAAAAATTCCAATCAAAATTTTCTCTTTAGAACACAAACTGATATATTAATCATTTTAGCTTAGTTATACAAATTTTGAATGAAAACGGTTTTCTTATGCCATCTATACTAAGTAAACATACCGGCATCTAAAAGAAATTGCAACAAAGCACAAAACTCATTATCAATTTATAAACTCAAACTTTCAGCACTAAACCAAAGTTATGCCGAATCAGCGAAGAATAAACAAGTCGAAGGAAAATCTTTTCAATTAATGGCAAATGACCTGCCTTTATCTTATTTTATTGTACAATATTTGATCAAGAATGACTATTAAAAAAAAGAAGAAAAAAACAGAGCTTAAGCAAAACCTAACCGTGAAAAAACTAAATCTTCGGTTTGAATAAAGCCAACGGCGTGTCAAATACGTGGATCTTCAACTTCGGTTACTGCACGTGAAGTCCTTAACAAGATCGACATGAACCAGTCGCGTCTTTCTATAAACACGAGAAAAAATATATGCTCTTGACAAAATCTCTTAAAGAGAATCGAGTGAATATTGCGAGAAATTGGATAAGAAAAGTCAATAAAGGAATGATGGGGTATTTACCGATTGGAAAACGATTTTATAAGGACTGTCCGAAAAATAAGGTGCTCCACATAGAGGAAATGGATAACAGAAGTATTACTTGTCAATAAGGCCGCCAAAATTGGGGTGGAGTTATTCTTGCCTTGCCAGGAAGGACATATAATGGAAATATATTAGTACACAGGTTTACAGATTCTGTTATATCTGAGCTGTCTTAGAAATTTCTTGTTGCATAAATCTTTGCCTTTGATGAGGAATTCTTCGGAGACCGGTTAGTTTAATCTTAATAGGATAACTGCTCTTTCCAAACTTCATTTTAATTAAAGTCACCTTTGAGGATGAATTTGTGGTCATTTAACTTTTTACCCTCGCAGCCCCAACCTGAATGTGATCGCAAACTTAAGAATGATTATATCTGACATGACAAATGACTATTTGATCAGGATGAACAATTATGGCGGAAGGATCAACTAACTATAGAAGAAATCGAACCCTAATGTCAAGGGGGAAATTCGAATTTTATTTAACAATATGAATTCAAATTTTCAACAAGTGATATAAAATATAGGGGTAACATTAAATATTAAATTTAATTGAAATTTTTCTTTAAGCAAATATATGTGTATTAAAACTTGTTCTATATGAAAATATTGTTTTATTTAATGACGAATTCAGAATCTTGTAATTGATTTATTGCTTAAAATATTTTCTATAACTAATGCACCAAATCTAGACTAAAAAAGAAATTTACACCATACAATTCATAAGGTGAAAGCAAGCAGGAAGTGGCTCAATATTGCACTGTAATGGAAAGTATAAAGTGCAAGTTTTCTTACACATCATCATTTCTTCTGTGGATTTCAGAAAATATGGCATTGTACAATAACCAGGAAAAGGTCATGTAACCACGCCATAAATTTTTGCCCTTGAGTTTCGGAAAACAGTGTGTGTGTGTGTGTGTGTGTGTGTGTGTGTGTGTGTGTG
>BMAW01105317.1:458879-480942 GCA_019974015.1 Nephila pilipes
GTATAATTGTGGAATTGTACCGTTTCCAGGGTGCCTCCACACTCCCTAAAACGAACCGGATTCATCACTAAGCAGCACGTTTTGTCAATCAGCGGCATTCCACATCGATCTGGCCCGCACCTCTGTGGAATCGGATTCATGATGTTTCGGTGTTAAAGACCGTACACGAAAAAGACTGGAAATAGTTTGATTGCAAATTCGCTTCCACAAGATGTTTAAAAATGGTTTGTGGAACGACTGGCAGCCCTTAATCTGATTGTATAGTTGAAACGAATCACTGTGGGATCCACGAGCACTTAACGCAGGATCTTTCGATCCCCTTGCCTCATCATCTTCCTAGACGTTCCAAACCCAGCTCTCCGCACATGGGTACTATCTTGTGTCCTCTACTCCTACATGTTCTAATGGCACACTCCAAACGATCGACCTGATGAGGAAAATGGCTCATTGATCAGCCTGTGGTTTTCGTGTCTATGATCCCCTTCCTTCTTAAAACTCACTCAACTATGCGAAATATCTTCTCACACGTCTAACTTGCATTCATTCCCAACTTGTACCGGTTTATATAGGATCCACTTCCTGATTTTACAGCCCCATAAGAGTGCGTGGTCACGCACATTGATTCCAAACTGGAATCCTTTCATATCGAACATCATTCAACTACTTTGCAAAGTTTCGCGATAGTGCGCTATTTTACTATCCGTGTGTGCGTGCGTGTGTCTGTGTGTGGTTCAATCCTCTTTGCTAGTTTGAAAGAATAAACAATTATATTTCATTACTAGAATACTTTAAAACTAATCCTTTTATAGAACATTTTAATTATTAATTTTTGCGATTAAATGGGAAACATGTAAAATTACAGCATGCGAATATAAATAATTCACTAAAATTAAGTGATTATTTTAATCTATACATTGTGCAATTTCTTAATCGTTTTACTGTAATCATAATCTAATTCTTTCCTTATATATACCTCCCATAGTATACTAGTTTTTAAAAAATATGCTTATTAACTGGAGTGATTACATTTTTATCTGCTTTTTCTTTTACATCAGCAAACATTTTACAGCAATGATTACTTTCTCAGATTTAGTGATTATTTATCACAGAAAGTTTTAATTTGCATGTTTAATAGGAAAAAAATATTTATAAATGATTAATATTTTTCTCCATTTTCAGCTGTGAAAAACCGCATAAGGCTTAAAGGAATTAAAAAAAATCCTTGAAATATTTAGAAATTGTTCTTAATGTTTCTCTCAGACGAAAAGTTTACAATCCTAATAATACGAGTGAATATATTATGTAACTGAGAGACGAAAATAATAAAATATTCAGAATATATTCTTCTAAGATTGTCATTACACACCAAAGCTGTAAGAACCTCCTAATGTTCATTATCACCATTTGGTACCTGAGATTAAAAGAAACCCATAATTTCAGACCAAGGAAAAATAAAGAAAAGAAGAAAATGTTGTGAAAAGTTACATCGATTCTCATCATGATAATATGTTTTTGAAGAGTCTCTCTTCTACAATTATTTTTATGTTTAATAATAGTTTATATTGGTGTGTTTCTTCTTTTGCAGCATATTTCGGAATACGAGAGTGTTTGCATTAGGTATGGTTAGAGAGCACCTCAAAATGATCTCGGGCTCATCTTTTTTATGCTTAGAATTCTAATGGTAAAAAAAGGAAAGAGAAATAACCCTATCAAAACAATCTGGAACTCCGTTTTGTAACTTTATCTTCTAATATGTGGTAATATAACGAGTATAGAATTTTGTCTGTTTAGTTTAGTTTTTTATTGATGTCACACTAGAAGCAACACGAGGGCTGTTGGCAACGGACCTCGTTATTTTGAACCCTGGTCAAGTGACGAGGACGACACCTGCGCTGGCATCCCCCTCTCCTAACTTCCACACCATGTCAACATCTCTCTTTTCCCATTTTGGACCCGACAGTTTTAATGTGCATTAACCCTCATGCTTCACTGCGAGTCGTAAGCGGCCAAGGATCGAACCCGCGACTGAACGAAAACCGCCGGCCACGAATTAGAAGCCATGACCACTAGGCAACCACGGCCGAATTTTGTCTGATAGATCTTCCATAAAGCTGACCCTTTAGGATTTTTGTATATGTTTGATGTCCAACTGTACACATCATTTAACAAAATATGTACGTTTAAAAAAAAGTGTTTTTTGGAAAGAAAAACGGTACTTATTATTTGATATTCCTTTCACAATGTCGAAAATCTAAGAACAAATACTCCAATCTAAAGAATAAAAACGATAAGAAGGTCTTTAATAGTTTCTTTTCTTTAATTGGTCTTTAATCGTTGCAGATTTTTAAATTATTTCAAATTGTGCTGCAATAATCTATTCATTTATGTTAATCATCATTTATTTGTTATGAGCTGACAGCGTAGTTTTTTTTTTGTTATGTCAGAAAATTGAAAGAGTAGCTGGGATTCATGCAATTAACTGTAGTGTTTGAAAAGGATATTCTGAAAAATGGATCGTTATCTCCTACTATTTATATTTAAATGAATAAATAAAAGCAATGAAAGGAACTCTTAAGACGCCTGATTACCCACAGGGACTCTCTTTCTTTTGGCGAGTTCGGATATTATTTACCCGAGGCACCCTAGCTATCTTTTTTTTCCTTTCCAATGGGGCTTACTGTCTTTAGTAAAATTGGATGACACGCCGTCGGTGTGCGCTAGAGATCCATCTCTGTTTCGACTATCCTTTTTTTCAACTGTTCAACTCTTTTTTTTTTTTTTTTTTTTTTTTTTTTCAATTTTTTCAAACGTCTAGGTCACAGTTACACCCTGTTTGGCACCGCATAGCCATATTTGGCTCTTGCGCCGTTAAACTTCCTCAACCACGCTCTAAAACGTTTGGCTACATTATAAGAGAGAAGTAGCGTTAAAATTCTAATACAATACAAAAAAATTGAGCTTTATAAAAAATATTTGAGTTATTCCGCATTGAGAGAGAGAGAAGTTTGACTTGTGTTCTTGATTTCAGTTTTAATGAATTAAAATGCTAGCTTGTAATAATTAACATTTCTGAGCCTCGTCGCCTGTACGATAAACTACTTTTGCTTTATAAAAGAAGTATCATTAGCTAACAGATAAGTCTACTAACGAATGGCCATCGTGTTCGGTTTATTATAAATTGTTAAGCGACTTTTTTTCAACATGCATACATCATCGGAAAACCTATTTTTGCTGAACCCACACACATTTCTTTTATAATCGTTCTGACAATAACTAAAACAAGTGCCGGAATTTCTCAATGCTGGGTATTTTAATGTAGTTCCATCTCTTGTTGGTTATATTCTTTTTATGTAATATATTTATTTTGTGATATAACAAACACTGGGGTATAAAAATATAGTATTCTATGAAAGGAACAGCGAATTGTATAGAATAATTAAATATAATTTTAACAAAATTTTATCTATTTGTTTTTCATCTAAGGATTAAAAACACATTACTACAGAGGATTATTGCTGGATTCTAAAAAGTTATATGTAATTTGTTAATACCATTATTTGTAAAAAATAACTATCTTGAATGATTATCTAAAAATTCCGAAATAAAATAATTATTTAGGCGTATACTACTGTCTTCTTCATTCCTCCGTCATCTTTGCCTTAAAATTAAGACATACAATTTCTACAGAACAAAAACGATTACAACTTTTCATAACAAAATAGGAATAAATAAACGTACGCTATAAAAATAAAATTATTAAATTAAATATTAGAAAAAAAAGTTAACGATTACATTTTGAAGTGGACATTAATATTCTTTTCAGGTGTGAAGATTAAAATAAACGATAATTTATTAAATTAAATGCACTTTATGTTACATGCAGTTATTCTTACCGTAACAAAAAAAAGAACAAATCTTTATATATAAACTATTCTTAACAATTTCCCTACAACAACCTCGCTTATCTCGAGGATTGAATTTCCATTCGATTGCGGAGATAAAAAAAAAATCCCTTTTTTTTAATAAATTCAACATTCCTTTAAATTTGGTTTCATTGTAGCCTAAAACAGATATTGCTTCCTCCCAGTGATTTACCTTTTCCCGATGAGAAAATTTCCACCTTCGAAGTTCAAATCCCTTTTTAAGCATCAACTCGTTGACACTGGTATTAAATTATTTCATGTCTGCTTCATCATTAAGGTTGATAACGCTTTAACCCATTGGCTTACTAATATTTGCCTTATAATCTACTCCACATCGACTATTAATTTTTAAGAAAAGGAGAATTAGAAGAAATATAATTAGAAGAAAAAGAATCTAAATTCTTCCTCAGTGAGGCATTTTTTACGGTCGTTCATTTTAACTACTGGGTATAGTTGGAAAAATCACCAAAAATATTAACTTAAACCTCGCGATCTATTGAGATAATTCGAAAGTGTCATCATTCAATAAATATTATATTTCTCAGATTTCTGATGGTTTATAACATGTCGCTATTTATTGACTAGAAAAACACTAAGAAGTTACAGCTCCTCGTCCCATGACGACTTTCAGCATTTCTCATTGCAACAGTATAAAATTAATATACTAATTAATGGTTAAAATGGAATAAAATTCAGAAGATAATTAATAAATAATTAACTTGGCTAAATTATAAAAAATTATAATCTAATTACGTAATCTTGTTTCTTTTTAGAAAAATTAAATCAAAATTAGCTTAAATCTCCCGTGTTTCATTTTTTATTCCAGTCTTTCCAATAATTCCAGAGATATTCAGTAAAAACTACTTAGGGACCATAATATTATTATTAAGAGCCATTCACAATTTCTATTTTGTTTCTTATCTTAAAAAAAAACTTTGACACATACACACACATTTGATTTTTCTTTCTTTAAAAGAAAAAAAGTGCTTATTTTTTTCTTTATGATGGAAATTAAGTTCTTATTTTTCTTTCGCTTTAAAATAACTTCTAGGTTTTTCAGGAACTCAAGAAATTTAAGTATTCTTTTTTATGATTAGAAATGTATTGATTAATTTTATTTTTATCTATTTTTAATCATTTTTTTTACCTTAACTGAATAATTTATTCAAATTGTTTTGTTCTGAACTCAGTTACAGAATTTTGCCTCAAGTTCATCCCATAATCTAAAAAAATAAATTGCATTTATTAAAACGTACTTCAAGATTGGAGACTTTAATTTTTGCTTTGGATGGAAAGGGAAAAAACCTTCGAAAGATAATTATTGAAAACAAGTGTTATTATGTTTGACTATCTGAAAAAATCAATTTCGTTTCCCATTTCAATGTTTTGGTGGTTCTGAACGAAGCCTTTTTCAGAGGCTAGAAAATTAAATTTTACATATTCTAAGAGATACTCTTTTCTGAGAATACTGATTAAATGAAAAAATCTTTATTTAAAGCGGTCTATTATTCATACAGAACTTGATTCTCAAATTTATGTGACAAAATAATATGTAAGCAATGCAGACACTTTTATGTCAATTGTATTCAATTGAGTTACTTTATTATATGATTACAGAAGTAGAAAGGGCGTATTTTCTGTTTTTGTCACTTAATGAAATAATCTGATATTTAAATTTAAATTATAAGCGACACATATTTTTTAGATTTTAATCTACATATTCAAACCATCATATTAATAGATCTTGGCAATCCTGTATCTACATCAGCGCTTTCTCGTTTCAACCTAAGCCCCAAAAGGTCGTGATTGTTCGACCTCCCACTGATGAAATTTTTTATTCAGTTAACAAAGTTACCTCAAACTCATTAAAAAGAATTTGTCGTTTAAAATATCCAAAATCAATAAAATTAGTCACGGAAACTCGGGTATCAATCTGGACGTTGAGGATGAAGTACGGGTGCATAAATAGGAACTCGAAATATTCCTATCTCGAAAAAAATATAATATAAGAAGCCTTAAGGTTAGGTATCTGCAATTTATATTGTTAGGAATTGATGCATCATATGATACCGTCTCTCTAAAACAGTATTTCATTCAAAAGAATGAAATAGTTAACAATGACAATTTAAATATTAACTTCCCAATTAAAGACAAATGAGGTACACATTGGGTGATAAAAGAAGACCTTTCTCTCAAATCTTACTTCAACATAAAGAATTTATCTCATCTATACCTTCTCTTCGAACGAGTCAAATCATGAGTGTCATGCAATGTATGAAATGTGGGGGATTTGGGACACAATAAAAACCATTGTTCAAAGGATCCAATTTGCTACGGTGTGGATCAATGGAGCCTCATTATAGAACTATATGCACAACGAGATGCATAAACTTTTGTGCAAATAAACAGAGTTTTGATGACGTCACGACCCTAATCATGCTGGTAGGGACAAGGTATTTGTCCCATACTGAAAAATCAAAAAAAAATTATTTTATTCACTTTTTAATTTTATATTTAATCACTTTAAACTTTTATATTTAGTCCTCCTCTGATTTCGGTCATTAGTTCTTCCGCTTCTTTTCGCACCTCTGGCAGATCAAATAAATATTTTGAAATTGAATGATATTCACTTGCAGGCTGATCATCTCCAGATCTTTAAGATCCCTTCGAAACTCGGATCCGACTTTCTGGTTATCCAAGATATCCTTATTTTTATTAAAAAATTTATATTTCGCTTCTCATGATGAGTTTGATATCATGTTAAAAACTTTCTGTTCAAAAGTTTTCAAATCATAGTTGTCTCCTGACGGGGGACTTGAATCCGAGATCTTCCATCTGGTATTATGACTTTCTTATATTCGGGGAGATTTTCTGGTCCATTTCGCCTTACAACAGAGTTTAAATTTCTTAAATACACTAGAATTGTGTTTTTATTTTGTGGCTCATTCAGGTAATGACAACCCAGATTTTTCTTTGATTTCTAAAAGCATTCATTATTTGATGGATGGGCAGGAGTTTTCGGACCGGGAATCTCTGATCGATCACCGGTTTGTCAGTGTACATCTGTGATGTTATTTAAGTACTTCCGACTTTTATTTAAATAATATGCGGTTTTAACTAAATACTAAATACAATATTAATAACTTTCGGAATTTTTTTAAGAATTCTATCCCAAACTTATTCAATCAGTTGAATTAGTTCGGAATTTTGATCAGCTGGAGGATTTTGCTATTTTATTGATTTCAACCATCCGGTCATAGATATTCATACCTTTTGGTAAACGACGGGTACTTGCTACTCCAGTCTTTTCCTGGTGGAACAATAATCTAAAAATTTTCAGAAATAAACTCAGTGTTCATAAAAGGGCAGTATAATATATTTAGTTAAATATAATTTTCCATATGGAGAAATCGATAATCTTCATTTACAAAATAAAAGAGAAATATCTTTATTTAAGAGGAAAATTCTTGAGGCTAAACACGAGGCTAGGGAGCTCTTCTGCACAACCAAAGATAAAAACTTTGGCCTGAATTTCCAGGTTGTTTTAGCAAGTCTCGAGCCCTTGAGGTCACGATTCCTAATTTTTCTAACAATTCTTTAGAGCAGAAATGTGAATTTTTTATTCGCTCTCTTTTCCCAAAGCCCAATGAAACTTTTAATTTGAATTTCGAATAATTCACGCCTCCTCGGAGGCTTCCCCTAAAGAGGTATCTTTGGTCTTTAAAAATCTTGGTAGTGGGAAGACTCCCAGCTTTGATTTAATGAACTATGGAATTCAGAATCATGGTTGTTTCTCTAATTTTCTTAACCTTTCAGTGAAATTTATAAATTTTTGTGTGCAATTTTCCTATTTCCCAAGTAATTTAAAAGACGTTAAATTGAAACTCCTTGAAACTGGTAAAGATTTATCATCCTTTAAATTATATAGACCAGTTTGTTTGTCACCAACCTAAGAGAAAATTGCTAAGAGTGTTTTTATCTGTAGATTATATTACTGGGTTCATCAAAACATTATTATTCATCCACTTTAATTTTGTTTTAAAAGCATTTTTGCTGTAATGTCGCAATTTTCCGTTTTATTTCACATATCAAGCACAAAAGATCTACAAAACATGTATCTGTAACTTTAATCGATATTAAGAGTGCGTTTGACAATATAAATTGGCCTATTCTATTTGAAACTTTTAGAAATCTTCATTTTCCAATCTGATTCTAAAAGTTTATTTCTTTCTTAATAAATCGACATATTATTTTTAATACTAATTGACGACAAAGCAACTAATTACCAAAGGCTGTTCACAGGGTTCGGTGCTTGCACCCGCTCTGTGGAATTTATATTTTAATTCTATTTTGGATATTAATTGCGAAAACTTTTTAGTAAGGTTTTGAGGATAGTCTGGCGCTCGATCTTCCTTCAGCAATTCCAGAAGAAATCTAGAGCATAGTTCCAATATTTTAATTGGTCTTATTGCTAGACATCTGGCACGACTTAGGTTAGAGATCTCAATTGAGAAAACCACCTCAGTTGTATTTAGATGTCTATCAATCCATAATGAGAGAGTTCGGGGTGGCAGCTTCTTTAGTCGGAACCCAATTATCAAACCAATCAATTCCAGTATTAAAATTTGTAAGTTTTATAAATATTTAGGCATTCTAATTGACTTCTAGATCTCTTGCAACCCCCATATAAACTATTTTAAAGGGGTGGGATGTATAATATCTTTATAAAATTTTAATAGAGTTTATTTCGGTAGCTTCAATTCTAAAAATTATATAAATTATAGTATTTATCTGTCACATAGAACTCATAATAGTCTATGGTGCCGGTTTCTGGGATGGTGCTCTAACCTCCTTTCAAATTACCAAGTTAAATTCCATTCAGAAAATTTTCCTTTTAAAAAAAGGTCTATAGAACGTCTCCAATTGGTGCTCTGCTGGTAATTGCCATGGTTCTCCTTATTTAACTTATCCTAAAAATTTCTTAAATATCTCACACAAATTTGGAAGCGGTATAATGCAAACTTTTTTACCTGATTAACAATGTCCTATTCAACTCAAATATTTCTCTCTCTCGAGTTGTGGTGACCAACTAGTAATACTGGTACTCGGTTTCAGTCCTATATTCCAAGACTAAATTTGAATTTTTTGTTCCAATTCAGGTTTTGTTAGTCGCCTCTTAACTGATCATGGACCCTTCGTTTGTCATTTAAATGATTTTAATTTGAAAAATACAAATTAATGTTCCTGTAGCTCTGCTAGAGATGCTGAGCGCTACGTTTTCCCTTGCCATGTTACCAGAAATTTTTATTTAAAATGTCCTGTTGTTGAAGCGAAACCTATTCGGATAAGGTTCGTGTGTGAAAATTCTTATTTGCATTTCAAGCTAAATTTCGATATTCTTACGACTCGTAAAATTCTCTAACAAATTTCACAATTGTTTCAATATTTGATTACATTTCTAAATATTTCAATTTTCCTTATTGTGTGCTTATAATTGTATACCTTGTATATAAGTATATGTATATATTTTTGTCTAATACTCTAATTTTTAGTTCACGAATTTGAGGACGTATTTTGTATTGTGCCATTTAGCCAACTGTACGTCACCTCCATATTGTTTCGGAAAGATATCTATTTTTGTAATTCTTGTCACGTACACTCTCCGTTCTGTGAACACATTGTAAACTTTCATTTACTTTTCGATTTCGAAATTTTGTAATATATTATGTTCTTTTTGTTCCAACATGTGCTATTATACATTACCCTTTATTGCTGTAAAAACAATTTCTCAATAAAAGCTGTGTGCGAAGGTCTCCCGGCAGGCTTGTTTGCAACTCTAAACTCTTCGGGAGAGCTTGATCCTTCTTGAGCATTCTTCTACTACATAAACTTACGCACAACTAATTAATTAGATTCTAGAAAAAAACAATTGAAGATTTATTTGAAATAGGGATAAACATTGCCTGATTATTTTCAAGAAATTATTTGACAAAGAAGAATAATGGGTGGTGAGTGTAAATCAATTTCCGACCTCAATATAATTTTCAACCATTGCTCTTCATATTCTTTCTCTTTTGATTTTTATCTCTTTCAATCGCAGTTATTGGCTCAACAGTACTAACACAATTTCCTTTTATTGCCTTGTTCTATGAACTTTTTCCCTGTGTCTTTTATTTATTTTTGTTATACTGTCTTTCGACTTAGCCATTATTGGCTTTTTATCTTTCTTCTTCCACAATTTCCATTCATTTTCCTCCTCTTTTCACCCTGTTAACTATTTCGCAATTTCTTCAGGAAAGAAACTGCTTCTTCGCAGACAGTATCTCATGGAGATAAATGTTTAAATGGTCTGATTCGATGGTAGTCTGTTTCCGTGGGAATGAACTTCCTGAAAGTAGTGCGCATTGTATTCATTCTTTTCTGCTTAAAATAAATAAGTAATTATTCTGCAACGGTGAATTCTCAATTTAAAAACTTTCAAGGATTCAAAGGAAAATGAAGCCAAATGGAAATCTTATGCTGATGTATTAATTCTTTATAAATAAAAATAAATGCGTGTTTTCAGAAAGGTTTGCTGTAAGCTTTCTATCTAACATGTTTCAAAAGGTCAAATAGAACTTTACTAAGTGAAATTATAATAGGAATTCAATAGAAAAACGCATATTTTCCCTTCGTATTTCTTAATTCAGATAATAAGTGCTCTGTATATATTATTCATAAGCATTTGAATTTATTTGTGAGCTACCATTTGATTAATCGATAAACAAAATTCAAAAAGAGGGGCTTCTGCTGTAATGAAATGTATAAAATGTATTTATTATCTGAATTAGTTTAGCTTCAACTATGATACAAGGAATACGAGGCAACAACCTTAAAGATTCAGATTTTGTGTCTTATTTTGTAATCCTATATCATATTTATACTTTGGATATTTTTTTAAAGCTTTAATCAATACGTTGAAAAATTATAATTTACAATTATCAAGCGGGTTTTTTAAGTACCTTTTTTTTAAAAAAAAAAAAAAAAAAGGCAGCTGCAACGCTTCTCTCGTTACTCCACGCAAGTGTACTGAGTACCCATATCTGTAAACTAGTCACAGACGCCGGCGAAGTAATCGTTCGTGTTTACGTTTGTTAGTGCGTATTTAAAGTGCTTCACGCAATTGAAAATGCCTCCAATCGTAAAATAAGAACTGTGGCTCGTTTTCTACATGCCAAAGGTGTGAAAGCTACCGAAATTAATCAACCCAATAATGAAGTGTGTATACTTATGACTCATGTGACATCAGAAACAAAACAATGATCCATAATATGAACATCATCCAGAAAAGTGAAGCTCAGGCAAACAATTTCAGCACACAAAATTGTGCACTGTGTTTTGAGATAAGCAAGGAGATATTGTACTTGAATTTTTGACATGTATTATTTCACCTTAACTAAACTATATCGAGCATTCTAAAACAAAAGGCGTGACATGCTCAGTAAAGAAATTATTTTGCAGCATGACAATGCCTATTCACACGCGGCTCATAGAACCTAAGATATCATCGCATCATATGTCTTGGATAAGCCTGATCATTCTCACTATATCCCTGATCTAGCGCCGAGGGACTACTAATTGTTCCTTTACTTAAAAAACATTTTGGAGGTCAGCACCATGACGATGATGATGATATGAAAATGGTCTATCAGAGGTAGGCCTATCAAGAGGCAGATTTCTGTGAGGATGGAATCCCGAAGCTGGTTGTACGATATGATAAGTACCTTAATAATAGTGATATTTATTTGAAAAGTATTTTAAGGCACGGGTTTTCCTATAAAATTAAAATAGTAGAAAAGCTGCACTTGTTTGTTTAAATATCGAAACAGTACCTACTTAAAACACACGTTAATAAATCCATTAAAAACGTTATTACACACATTTCAGCGACATAAATAAAAAAATTTTGGTTATAAGTTTATCTCTGAAACGCAACAAAAATTATGTTTAAGACCTTTCGAAAAGTTTTAATTATAAACTTTAATACGTGGTATATTTTTTTTTTTTTTTTTTTTTTTTTTCATTTTAGTCACATAATCTTCAGACTTTCATTTTCTTTGCCATACTTTTAAGAATATTATTAAAACAGCACATGAAATAATATTAAATTTTCCATTGTTAAAAATATATCTTCTTGAAAATCAAATATTATTTTTTTATACATTTTTTGTCGCTTATCACTCTTATATTAATTCAGATGCTACAATTTTCTTTTTCAAAGACCTTATTTCAAACTATCAAGACGATGAATCATTAATGGTACTAACATTACATTTTGCTTATTTTAAATTCGAAAATATTTTATTATACTTAATTAAAAATTAAAATTATTTTTAATACATTAAAATTTAGTCTTAATGCTTATGATCTTAAAATGTGATTTACTCAGACATTAACTTCCTAAAGCTGCAATTTTATCATACGTACTTCAAATTTCTTGAGTTTCTAGAGTTGGAAGGCATTTGATTTTAGAACTCCATTTCAAACTAACATTGGACGCGTACATTACATTCTACAGAAATTAAATGGGTACTTTTGTTTTATGTGTAAATAAATTATTTTATGATTTTCCTTAAAATACAAAATCTCAATAACTTAAAAAGGAGACGAGCAAAAATATTTGATATTTTCAAATATTTTAAATTTTCTACATTTTTTAAGAAATTAAAATGAGCTTAATTTACCCAGTTAACTTTTTTACTTTTAACTGATTACTTTTTTTTTAAATATTGAAAACACTTAAGTCGATTTTAGCTGTCATTTTAATATATTGGTACTTAAAATAACTTCTTTTTTTTTTCACTTTTAGAGAGATATTCTATTCAGAGACAACATCTTTGTCATCTGCTTTATATGAGTTTGATAAGATCATCAGACAACCTCTTTAAACGAGATGGGTAAACAAAAATTGACTTATAAGGAAAAGGGACCCAAATAATTACAGAGGTAAAGCGGATTACTTATGTACATTCTTACAACATTGTATGTAATCGTAAAAATATTATTGAAATAAAATTTTTACTAAAATAAATCCTTTAGTGTAATAAAATATATGAAACTAAAAGATTTATACATTTCCAGAAATGATGAATATTTCCAGAAAGTATTCTTTACTTTTGTTACATGTGATGATTAAAATTACGAAATATTTACAAATATTATTGTGTTTGATAAAATTAAGAATGTGCCCTTGAGAATTTTTCTTTCACCTCCCTCAAAAAATAAAATAGCTTGTACCGTTTTTTAATACCCATAAAAGTGATCGCGAGACTTTTCGATGTTCATAAATTCGATATGTGCCATTTTTCAATAACCATAAAAGCTCAAAACTATTTTTCAGTATCGATAAATGGTATGTTTACCATTTTTCAATATAACCTCTAAAAACTAATAAATAAGTTACAATATTTGGAACTTACGATAGAATATTTTCTATCACGCGTGAATAGGAAATTAATCAACATGATGCATGCCAACTTTCAATTCATGGACTATGACATGAATCACCTGTGTCTGTGCGAGTGTGCGCGTGCATTATTTGGGTGCATGTACGTGTGTGTGTGTGTATAAAAGAAGACACATACATCTATGTCACATGGTTAAGAAAGCTCTATTTATACAAAATGTATAAGAGAAGATACATGCGGAGAATATGTTACATATTTAATAATGTCTAAAAATTTATGAATAGTATACGCATAAACCTCTAATAATAATATTCAAAATATTTTATTTCTCAAATGCCGAGTTAATTAATTTGAATATATTTTAATGCGTAATCGAGATGGAATAAAGTATACGGTTCCCACCTCCCTCAGGAAGTATGTCGAACATTTCTTCCGTTGTCGTTCCTTCCATATTTTTTCGAAATACTTTACAAACACGTACGGTTGTTACAAGGAGAATCTATAATTATCACGAAAAAAAATCATAAAAGGGACCACGGTAGCCTAGTGGTCAAGGTCGAGGACTAGCGGCCGGCGGTTTTCGTTCAGTCGCGGGTTCGATTCTTGGCCGAAAAAGACCCGCCGTGTAGCCGGGGCTGATGCACGTTAAATCTGTTCGGGGCCCAAAGTCCTTCCGTTGGAATGGTGTGGATGTTAGGAGAGGGGTGCCAGCTCAGGTGTCGTCCTCGTCACTTGATCGTGGTTCAGGTCCGTCACCTATAGCCCTCGTGTTGCTTCTAGTGCAACGTTAATTAAAACTAAATCCATATTTTTTCGGAGAATTTTATAGGCGTAATTAAGTTTGTGTAAACTACATTCAATTTATATCAAACGAAATACCTCCAAAAAAAGAGTGGTCAGAAAAAT
Source organism: Nephila pilipes (assembly GCA_019974015.1). Classification (NCBI taxonomy): domain Eukaryota; kingdom Metazoa; phylum Arthropoda; class Arachnida; order Araneae; family Nephilidae; genus Nephila; species Nephila pilipes. Next base: position 473,155 of record BMAW01105317.1, read on the forward strand.
CATGCAGCTAAAAAAAAGTTATCAGCATGTCGGATACATCTAAACAAAGGGAACTTCGTTTATAATAGAAGCGTATGAGATATTGTACTCTTGGAGTCAGGGAAACTTCTCCGGTCTACAACAAGAGCGGTAACCTCAAGCTTTGCGATAAAAAGTGAACTAAAATAATTATATAAACATTTATTTTCCCTCCGATTAAAATCAGCAGTTTTATTCATGATTGATAATAGCTTGCTCAATTCATCTTGAACAAAAATAGCAGAAAATTCACTATCTACCTGACATTTCTAAAAAATTACCACCCTTAAATCAAGCTTCTCTACTCTGCGTAAAGTCCAGGCAACGCCTCGCAATGTACTTCAGTTAATTTTCAATAAAATCACTAAAGGTAATTATTAAAAATTATAGATAGGGAATAATAATTTAAAAAAATAACGAGGAATGATAATATTTACTTATTTCCCCCCCCCTTTTAAAAGCCCGTTATCAATTAATAATGATATTTCATATATATCCTTAGTTATAATAGTATCTTGTAGATTTCTAGGATCTCAAAGCTATTGTTATGAAGAAAATAAGACTCAGACCCTAAATGAAAACAGGTGTCTAATCTCAGCACACAAAGAATCCTCCTTATAAACACTACCTACAACGTTTTTACGAGGGCAATTCAAAAACTCATTCCTATTGCGTATTAGGAATGGGAAATAGAAGAGTTATCCCATGATAGGCTTTCCTTTATCCACTAAATTAATGAGTACGAGACCTTTTACATCCCCAAAGAGTCATCGTCATAATGTTTCCGGCTGATGGGGCATTTTAGCCTTCCTCGGAGCACATGCACTCGAAGCAACCTTTTGTTTTGATTGTCACTTGGTTTCTAATGTATAAAGCATCTAACCATCGACGTTGACCACGACGTGACAGCAATCACAATACAATTTGGCGGAAAATGCCAAAGGCTACTTTTGATTAAACTCATGAAGTTACTATTGGTTTTGATACACTGATTCCTAGGTTACTTTTAATTTGGTAGTAAATGGTTGCCGAATCAAACATGGGTCATTTATTTAGCTTCCCAGTTCAAAACATCAGGAGAGGGAGGTGAACTCTCCTCAAAATAATAATAATAATAATCTGTCTAAATTCCTGCCGGATTCAAAATGATTTCTTTTTAACAGGAAATCATTTCTAGTTAAAAAGAAATCATTTGTTTGAGTTTTGCTACTAAACTCAAACAAATCTCTCACAGGTATACCAGTTTGCTGATAATGTTTAAATGGCTGCGTACTAATAGGGTTGTGATGAGGTATAATATGAGTTAAATGGCCTGGTCTCGAATCTTAGCAGCAGAGGTGGAGATTCGCTTAAAGCTCAGTCACGAAAACTCAAAAAAGAAGAGCATAATTACTACGTTCTCCTGAGACTGATCAAAATGTATTTGGTACTTACACTTTAATATCTGGAAAAGGAAAATGAAGAAATGTTTCTATTTTTAGAAAAAAAATATTGATTAAATCATTAACCTTCTTTTCTAAAGAATTTAAATTGTACAACGTTTCGCTCAAAAAAAAAAACATTTAAAATTATTTAAATAAAATCATACAAAGTTATAATCTTAATAATTTATTATTTTATATTATTATTAATTGTTAATTTCTTACTTATTAATTTTCGATTGTTTTTGTTCAGTTCGAAAATTGTAGAGTTAAATATCTTTTGAAATCAAAATATCAATTAATAATATTTAATTCCTAAGACAGAAAACAATACAAAAATATTTTGTATTAAAAATGCTTTAAATTATTTCATTCCAATAAGTATGATAGAAAAAACATACATTATTTACTTAGTTTATTAATTGGTCTGTTCAGGTTTATAATACTATAAGCTTATAGACTAAATGAATCTATAAAAGTAGGATTAGAAAATACACAACGGACTATACATATTTATGATTAATATCGATAATTTGAATAACAAATGACAAGGACATCTAAGATTCTACATTATTCTTCCAACGTCTATCTTAGACTCTTAACTTCCTCACCATGCAGCATAAGAAGGGCCTAGTTCGATACTTCGATGATTCCTCTCTGTGTAATACCTGGAACAATCCCTTCAACTCAAATTCTACCTGAATGGAAAGACCATAGCCTTCACGACTCAGCTACTATAACTTCTAAAGTAAGATTAAAACTTAATAAGTAACACGGACTTAATGAAATCATTTGCATTAATGTTCATCTGTTCGCTGCTTTCGATTTTGACAGAAGCTAAGCTTAGAATATATTTTTCAATTTGTTGTTAATTTTTCATCGGGCACTAAGGTTACAGCGCTTATTATCTTGTTTCCCCCCCTTCTTGATATTATTATGAATGATTTTTCCTATAATTCATGTAAAAAAGGAAAAGATAAAAGTTATTAATAAGCATAACAGTTTTTATGCTTCGATCACTTTTTAATTGAGTTAAGATAAATAAATATTTCCATATGTTATAATTGACTGATTGGTTTTATTAACGTCGCACTAGAAGCAACACGAGGGCTATTGACGACGGACCTCATAATTTTGAAGCTCGGTCAAGTGACGAGGATAACACCAGAGCAGGCACCTTCCTCTCCCAACTACCACGGAAGGACTTTGAACTACGACACATTAAATGTGCATCAGCCCCGGGTACACGGCGGCTCTTTAATGTCATCAAGACTCGAACCCACGACTCGACGTAACAACATCGGTCGCGAGTCCCCGACCACTATTTTACCGCGGCCACTCCATTTATTGTGAATGGATTTCTTATTATAATTATTATGTACCGTAAGTTTTAAATTTCCAATATGAGTATTAGTTCAATATCATTTTTTGTTGATATTAAAATAGCTATTTTTCTAAACTGATTTTCAAATTCTTTATTTAAACAAAAAAGCTGTATCGAAAACTTTTAAGAGTCAATTGTTAATCTTTCCTTGAAAGATTTATTCTAGTAATTTACGACATTCTTTCCTTTTTCCCATTTTTAAAATTTAAAGAGTATTATGCATGAAAATTAAATTAATTCTTTAATTTTATATATATATATATATATATATATATATATATATATAATTAGTTCATAAATAAAAGGAAAATATGAAAATTTTTAATTAGCTCATGAATTAAAAAAAATATGAAAAATACTAAATTAGTTCAAGAACGAACAAAAATATGAAAAAAATATTATACTAGTTCATAAATGAAAAGAAAATTTGAAAGAAAAACTAGGAACTATGTTTATTCTATTCTACATCAAAATTACAGCATCAAATAATAATTTTATTCTATAGAGAACGTTTCACCCATTTTACTTGTACAATCTCCATTGAGACACCCTTAATTTAATTTTCGTAAATTTTCATCAAAGCTGGACCAAATTTATCTAAATATCTCAAGGGGGACTTAATTATTTTCATTGATTCATTAATGAAATTAATTAAATTTTGAAATATAATTCTTTTCCAAATAGAATCTTTTTTTTTTTTTTCAAGATTGAATGAAGCGCTACATAGCTTATTGTTACGAATCTGCAAAGACTGTTCCTTGCAATGTTACTCTTATAAGGAAAAGAGATATTTACAGAGATTTCGTTGCTCAGCTAAGGAAAGGTTAAGCAATGATCTCTTTCCCACTTCTAAACCTCGGTGACCAATATGGCGATTTATATCGTGACCAATACAGAAAGTTTCTGGGAAATGCTGGAATCTTATTGACATTTCCGTAAGGATGAACGTTATAAACTTTTTCTTAATTTTTCTTAAGACGTCCCACCTGGCCGGAACTGCTGTAAATACGGAGATGCGAAGTCAAGGGAAATCAATTGGGAATCAGCCGAGCTAATCTGCCAAGAAGCGACCTGAATTTGCCGGGACTGCCGAAAGTTGTCAGAGTCCGTGCGAAGTATTACTTTGAAGATTTGTCCCGTCGTAACCCAAACTAATAAACTTGTGAAACTAATTAACTTGTATGTTGTTGGAAGTAATCTGTCTGTTGTTACAAGTACTGTTTTTGTTCCCGTTGTGTATTTAAACCATACTAGTGCTGTGTTTCCTAAATGTGCTGTTAATTTGTCCCAGCTCTGCTATTTTACTCATCTTGTTCTGAATATATGTGAATAAGCGTCATTTGGAATTAGCCTCCGTATTGGAATGATTTCACTTGCATACACCCATACACGATTGAGAATTTTGTAACAATATGTTCCGAAGAATCCGATCTTTAGTTCCAGAGATATTCGGAAGAAACTATTAGTCTCTCTCTGTGTGTCTCTCTGTCTCTCTCTCACTCACTCTCTCTTAACTACTCTAAAACAAAATTACTTCATACAAACGATAAACAGTTATTCAAAATGATTCATCCGATTTCAAAATTTCACATTTTCATAAGTAAACGACACAGAATGTAAGCCTATGGAATAATGGCCTATGGCTCATTAATAATTCACGATTTTTATCTTAAGTTTGATCTTGAGTATTTTTGGAATTATCGAAATGGAGGTTCAGGAAATTTCGAATTCATAGGTTTTATGTATTTAAAAATACTAATATATAAAGTTTTGGTATATTTCAGCTTACTTTTTTTCGTAATGGGATGTAATAAACAACTTTTTTCGATATTTTTCAGATTTTTTTTTTTTTTTTTTTTTTTATAATTGGAAAAGAGATATTTTCTTTTGATATAAAAAGTTTTAAAAAACGTTTATATATTTTTATTGTCAAATTTTTTAAACATCTGTAACTGAAAAATTTTGACATTTCTTACGGTAAAAAATCAGTTACTCGAAAAAATTGGCACCTATAATAACAAAATTCTTTTTTGTAATAAATTAATTGCGTTATTTAAATTAATTCATTCATTAAACATAATAATTTAGGGTTTTTTTTAGTCATTAACATTATTGCTAATTTTGTTTAGATTCGTTGGAAATTGCGAACTTTAATAAGAATGGCCTTTTTTGATGATTTTACTAAAGACTTTTAATTTCTCACATGGCAAAATAGTCTACGATTTTTACTCAAAATTTATTTTCATACTTTCTTAATCAAGCATTAGATATCGAGAATTCGCTCATTTTTTAAGGAAAAAGTTGCTGGTTTAAGAATGAAAAGACCTCGAAACTGCATTTATTATCTTTTCATTTTAAAATAGTCCCACCTCTGAATCCAAACGTCCCAAACTAAGAACAACTTGGAATCTGAACCAAAAACTCAAAACGTTTTTCCTGGATAACAACATTTTATTTCGAATTCTAAACGTCCACTAAAAACCACCAAACGAGTGTGAAATACGGGTGTATTCTCTCACCTCTGATAATAGACTGGGAGTATTCAAATGACACGATGTGTTGATACGGCTGTCGTACGGGCATTGGTAGGCTAAAGTAGTAAAAACAAAATTATGAAAGAATCTGGAGGAAGATATATTTTGCTGTTCCCTTGGTAGGTGATTATCTTCATGTGTCACCGTTATTCCTTTTTATAGTAAATTGATTTTTTTTTTTTTTTTTTTTACTTTAATAACATATTTTTATTCGAAAATTATTATAATTCATTAGTGTTTTACTTTAAAATCCAATGCATTAATACTAAAAAAAAATTTTAATTCAAGTTCTTTGGATACAGGAATGCAATAATTCAGATCACATTTTTTTTCAAATTGGAAGCAACTGTCTTAAATTTTGAATGATTAGGAATTCGAATGGAGTTCAACAACGGATCAGGTTTGGATTCCAAAATATCAGTGCATATGTTTATTTAAGATCTAATTTCCTTCTGCGAAAAAATTTTTGAAGAAACTGTATTGTAGTTTTATCCTATTTATATTCATGAATAGAAAATGCTACATTATAAAATTCTTCGGATGGCTCTGATTCAATAATAGGTTTCTTTAGGAAAGGGAGTTTTAGTTGAGAACACTTTTGCAACAGTTTCCTTACTATTTTAATTGAACGTATTTTTCTAGGTTAAAAGAAGTTATTGAATGTAAAATATTTGAATAAGTAAATTCCTAAAATAATAAATTCCTTTTTTGTTCTCAAATAAATATACTTTGCAGTATACTTGAATTTTTCTTATGACAAATATCATATATAAAAAAAGTGCAATGCATTACATTTTTCAACCTTCGTATCAAAGAGGTACTTGCTTAGTTTCTTCTATAAAGTTGACCTCTATATCATGACATAAAAGACCTCTAAAGTATGTTATGGTATTTTCAGTTCTTATTCCGTAAATTTTCATCTATACCATCAAGCTAAATAAGATCTAAAACTGTTTTTGCTACATTTGATATACAAGTAGCAATATTTCTATCCAAGCTTTCAGAATCCCTAACATTTAATCACTAGAAACTATTTACTTACAGACGTAAAGTACATGTTCAAAAGAAAAATGAGGAATATGTTTACTTTCGATGGAATGTCCTCTAAGTGAAAAATAAATCAATAAATTAAAGTGAAAGAAGTCCATCAGAAAAATAAACAAGATAGTAATAGTTAAAACATAGTGCTAGATTTTATTAACCGCATTTCACTAAACTTGAAAAGATGTATTTGAAGGGAGTAGTGAGAGAAAATAATAAAAAATTATTAATTTTTTTTTGTATTGTGAAATTGGTAGATCCACCTGAAAATTAAACATTATTCAAATTTAATTTTTGCAAATTCTTCTCAGCAAAATAGTGTTTTAAGCCGGAAAAGGGTGTTATTAAAAAGAACTAGTTAAAAAGACTAGTATTCAGTGTGATATGCAGTATTCCCATCTTTATATGTGTGGCGGCTTCCTTCTTCGTTTTTTGACGTCACTTTGACTGCGGAGCTGTAAGGAGATTTGAAGAAAAGGAGCCAACGATTTTTTCTCCACTCGCTTCGCAGATTCCGGACCTGTGAAGGTCGAGTTTTAAAGTTGTGAAGGTTAAGTTTTAAATTTGTAAATGTTAAGTTTGAAATAAATGAATAGTTCTTTGCCTCTCAAAAAAAAGTAAATGTTACGAAAAAATCGTTTGCTTAAATGATTATGGAAGGGATTTGCTCCTGTGCGATTGGCAACAAAAACATTATTATTATGTGTTGTTCTATAAATTATTTAAATCGGTCTACTGTTGTAATGATTGAAGATGTTTCTGTTTGCTTTAAAATAAGTATTATTTAAAATCTCCAACATTTGAAGTTTACTTTACGTGGAGTGGAGTCCGTTTTCGGTGTGGCTGATTAATTTAATGGAAGAGTTTTGTGCAGCTAAAGTGAAATGTTTAATGTAACAGCTCTCCGGAACGACAGAAAAGTTGCTTGCATCCCGCACTTTTCTGAAAGGAAATTATGGAGAATTGACGGTTTTATCAACACACATCAAACAGGATGTATCAAAAGCAACCAATGGCATGTAATATCACAGAACGTCGGTAGGTGTTCACATGAACGCTGAAAAGAAAATATTTCATTTTACAGCATGTCGCTCCAATACTGGGGAGCACCTCTCCGTTGTTGACGATGCGTTCGGAGACATTCAGGACTATATAAAACAATTGATTTACATAACTTCACTTGCTGTGTGCTTGATAAACAATCATCAGAATAGTTCACTTGCTGTTTTTTATGTTGTGCATAATATTGCTACTCCCTTTTTTGTGGCTTTTTGGCATTCTTATTTATGTTAAGAATGCAGTGTACTCTATATATTTCATGTTTATAGTTATTTGTGATTTGAGATAAATTATTGAAGCGTTATTCCATTCTTTTAAAACAAATGTCGTG
>BMAW01105318.1:0-19060 GCA_019974015.1 Nephila pilipes
TTTTTCCCCCGCAAGAAATCTTTTTTGTTGCGAGTAAATAGCGATAAACAGCTTTCTGAATCATCGACTCGTTGCTGTTTTTGTTCCATCGAAAGCAATCGCGGCACCCACTTGGAAAAAACCTTTTTCACTTCACTTCAAAAAACCTTTTTCAGTAAATACACTTCCATATGATATCTGTGTCATCTCAGCAATCTCACGGAGCTTCACTTTACGATCTTTCATTATAATTTTTGTCACTTCACTCACATTTTCCGGTGTAACGGCTTCCACAGGTCTACCCGAGCGTTCCGCGTCATTTGTGTCGGTACGACCACGTTTAAACTCGGCAAACCACCGACAAATCGTTGCTTTTGATGGACAAGAGTCCGGGTAGCATTTTTCAATCCATTGTTTCGCTTGCACGGTGTTTTTACCCATTAAAAAACAATGTTTTATCAGAACACGAAACTCGGTTTTTTCCATTTTTTAAACAAACTACAAAACGACTTTACTCCAACCTCGATAACTCAGCTGTTTCTGGTCCGATCGACTGAAAATGTTGACACGTTTCAAGCAAAGGTTAGTACTCTAGAAAGACCTGGTTACTGGTTTACTACGAGCGCCATCTCTGGGTTAGTCTCGGGAGTTATTGATTGATGTGTTACTTGCCTATGATTCACAATTTGCTTCTATCGAATCTCAAGCAAAAAAAGTCCAGAAAATTTTTTCGCCAGCTATTTGGTATAATATATCATAAAAACATGTAAAAAGAAAGCACCGTTTCATACGGTTCAAATGCCGCATCAAGCCTTTTTCTCTACAAGTACTTTAAAAAATTCTACCAGTAACCCCCCCCCCCCCCAGAAAGGTAACAGTTATAGGAAAACCAGTAAATTGGCTTAAAATGCTCTGGATAAAATTAGAAAAGTCGAAACCTCAAAAAATTCCTTCCTCTTTTTAAACATGAGTATTATAAAACCTTAAGAACAGATTAGTTATTGTTCATTTTTGCTAAACTCTTTAATAAAACATAATATATATATATTTATATAATGAAGTTTTTCCGTAATAAAAAAAAATAATTCGGAAAATGAATTTGAATTAATAATTTTCCTTCACTTGCCAAATCGATTAACTCCCTTAATCACGAAATTATTGTTGTAATAATAACAATTACTTCAAGTATATTCTATCTTATACTTTCTATATGTCGTTAGATAAAAGATGCGTCTGTAATAATATAGTCTAAATAATATTTTTGAATTCGTAATTTGAAAAGAATTTTAAAAAACGATATATAATATTTTATCTTTTTTCTTAACTTCTTGTTTTATGGAGTTAATCGATTTGGCAAGTGAAGCATTCATATAACAATCACAGAAAACTATGAATATTCCATTTTTGTAATTTGCTTGGAATTATTTTACACTTATAGAGCTTCAATTGTTAATACTAAGATATTGTTTGTTATGTCTAGGATATGTTGTTCACCCGATTCTTTAAAAAGGCGGGGACTAGGATGGAAATGGGACTATCGTGAGCTGATGCTGCCAAAGTGTCGTCTCGTAATAATATCTAAAGCTCTGGGATCAATTTTAATCTGAATATGCAATATCAAGAATACCTGTTCGAGGCCATCCACGAGTTATAACCTTTGTGCAAGATCATTTTCAGCTTTTTCGACCCGAAGGGAGGAGGAACACTCCTGTGTCTCAACTCATTGAAATCATTGTACTACAAGAAGAACAATATCTACGCCTACATCTTCGCGATCAAGGACTTTATACAAGAAAACCTCATGTGTGTCTCTCTTAATAGACGACCCATAAGTGTCTGTGTACGCTGAGAAAAAGAACATGTTATATGGACCAAACGGCAAAGGTACACTTCTCAAACGAGTCCCTGTTCATTTTGGAGAATGATGCAGATCGGGTGCTGATCAGGAGAGAACAACGTACCACATATTACCATTGTAACATTGTTGATAGATAACAGTAATAAAGTAGTTAAATTACGCTTTGGGCTGGAATTTTTCTTGGTGGCCACACTAATCTACATGTGCTCCATGAAGGAACTTCGGAGCACATGCATATGATATTCGAACACTAGCATGTGATGTAATAATTATATCATATGCTGGCGCTATAGGAGGTGAATTTCTCATAATGGACGATAGACCAAACCTTTCTCAGTCAGGTTAGTTGATAAACATATCAAGTATCAAGGTTTAAAATGAATGAAATATCCAGTTCGATCTCCGGATCTTGACCCGATAGAACCTCTTTGGGATTACTTAGGCAGATAAGTTTCGGCCTTAAATCCTTCTCAGATATCGTTAAATGAGCTAGAACAAGTTTTGTTTCATGCATGGACGTTGCTTCCCATTTCAGTGTATGGCAAATTTATTGACAGCATAAAAAGTCGATGACACCAATGCATTACAGGTAGAGGTGAGACATATTCCTTATTAAAACACATTTACTTGATATTTTTCACAAAACTCTGTGTGTATGTGTGTTTTATGAAACAATTAGTTTTTGCAAAAAAAAATGTAATTCTTTATCCCAAATGTCATATTTTTATGTTCTTTTGTTTTCAAATTAGACTCAAGAGATTGGTTGGATCTTTTTTGGAGGCCAGAATACATAAAAAAAACCTATTTCTATCATACACTGTAGCCCGAGCATCTGTGCAGAATAATTAATATAATTGTTATTAGATGGCGCGCTCTATCACCACGTGACTAAATAGTGTTGATTTTGATCATATTACATTAGATTTTCGAAGGTGACGACCATTTAAATTAGGTTATGGAAAAAATTATAGATTCTATATACATTTGAAAGAACATACATCCTTTGAAAGAACATATATTCAGCAAATATATTTCAATATTATTATTTTAAAGTCCAATTTCTTTCAGTTCTCTATTTATTCAGTAAATATTTATAATATTTAGAGAGTTTTGGATAAAGTCTACATGATTAGACTTCAGAAAAATACAATATTTTATAGAATGGAGCTACGTATTTTAGATAGAAATTTGCTTCACGGGGACATCAGCCGAGAAATAGTGATTTATTGGATTGTGACTTGGTGAGTAGACTGTTAAAGGTTAGATATTCTCAATTTATTTTTTACCATTAAGAAAGTGTCACAAAAAGCAAAAAGAAGACAAAAATTTCAGATCCCATGTTTCATGAATTAGTTACAGAAATTGCCGATGAAATAATTTTAGAAAAGCAGTAAAATTTGCTTTTTGAGGAAGCTTAAGTATTAAGACTCCTAGACATTGAAAACAATTTCAGTACCAATTCTCTGGAATTGAATCGGAAATAATAAGTTCAGTGTTTCGTATTTATGTAAATAATTTTTGAGTGAATGCAGAAGTGTATTATATATATATATATATATATATATATATATATATATATATATATATAACGAAGAAAATTAACTTTCTTTTTTTTTTCAGCGAATCCAGAAGAGTGTATTATAACCAAGGAAATTTGCTTTTTTTTTTTCAGTGTACTTTATACATATTAAACTTCACTACTACTTTTACTTTAGTTTAATTAACTTTTGTCTTTAGCACGAGCGGTTTATGTTAACATCTTTCACTTGTGATCCACTTACAGTTTTCTCCTTTTACTGGATTAAATGAATTTTGTATAATTTATGTTAAGTTGTTTTCTAAATAAAATTTATTGTACGATCAACTCTTGTCATTGTCTTTATTAAGGTAATTTCCAACTTCATCTATATGTTAAATGAAATGCTTTAATTGAACAAAGTAATCTTAATATCATTACGAATAAGATGTACACAAAATATCCAAGAACTTTAATCAGCAAATATTTCACTAGACTTAAAAGGTCGATGTATCTAGCTTAAATAGAACACAAGCTAGAATTCCAAATTAATAAAATACTTTTTTATAAATAAAGAGCAAATACGACAAAATATGGGAGGTAATCGCTATTCATGTCCGTGACATACCTTAAGTCACACGTGCCTCCAGATGAGTGCTAAATGAGTAACGGCTGTAGGCATTATGAGATATTCATTAAAAGAAAATATCTGCCTCTGGAGCTTCTAGTTTTACTGTTCTACAACAGTGAGATGCAGGTGGATTGTCAAGTTCAAAAATGTCGGAATTGAGGAAAACAGTGCTTGAGGAGGAGGTGGATATCCTGATCATCTAGGAAGCCAATATAACAAAAGATAGTATACAGTTTTACCAGATAAAGAACTACACCACTTATGGCCTCTTCAAGAAAAGGAAAGTTGCAAGAGGAATTTTAGTAGCCATACAAAATAGGCTGACTACCACATTTGAGGTTGCGAAAGAAATGAACGATTATGACCTAGCTGAAATTGTGGCCATAAATGTATGGATGGGCAAAACCCATTTCAGTTTACGGAATTTACGGCCCTCCAAATAACAAACATCTGAATTTAGATATTCTCAACATCACTTTAATTCTCGGAGACTTTAATGCTAAGTCTCCAAACTGGGGCTACAAAAACTGAAACCAAATGGGACAAACAGTGGAAGATTTTATAGACAGTAATGCGATGTTCTTGATGTATGATCCTGAGCATCCTAATACTTTTATTCACAATTCTGGAAGTTCTACAAATCCAGATTTGACAATGATAACTACGAATATAGCGGACCAATGTATAAAAACAGTTATTGGAGACCCAGGAAGTGGACATAGAATCACAAAATTGATAGTTGAGCTGAAGACAAAGTTGAAGAGAGGTATTGCAAAGATGAAGTGGAACTTCAAAAAAGAAAAATGAATTTTTTTTTACGGATCTTAAGGAAAATCTGGTCAAAGAGATACCAAATAATCTTACTCATTACCGAGAAACGACCACCTTCTCAGACGCCTTAAAGAGAAGTGAAAAACAAATCATTCCAAGGGTACTAATGTTTATATACAAACCCTTTCGAACGAGGATCTAATGAAACAGATAGAGACTAGAGATAATGCAAGAAAAAAGGCAGAAGAAACAGAGGGGGAAGGTGAAGGACAAAGCAGAGAAGACATCGTCAGGTGGAAAAAAGAAACGTAAGATAAACATAACCAAGAATCAATCATGGAATTACATTCTACAAAATATAGACTATAGAACAGATGGACCAAAGTCCTATTGTCTAATGGACACTTTAAACGATAAAAAAATTACAAAGGTCGAGCCATCCAATGACAACCAAAAATAAGGAAACAACTGATTCAAAAACAATTGCTACACAATTTAACAAATACTACATAAATCAATACTCACTTAGCAATATAAAGGGGAGGAGAAAGAGAAATATATAAAGAAAAAACCTTTTACTGACGAAGAACACAAATAAGTTGTGTTTATCAAAGATTTTTCTATAGAAGAACTTCAGAAAGCTATTGGGGATTTAGAACAAAGAAAACTCCCGGGAGGAGATAATATATTCCCAGATTTCTTAAAACATTTAGGACAAACGGCTGGAGAAAAGTTGTTGAAAATCTACAACCAATTTTGAAATAAAAATTTGAACCTTCCTGACGAATGGATAACGGCAACAGTAGTTCCAATCCTCAAAACAGGAAAAACAAGGGAATGTACAAATTCATATATAGACCGATATCCCTCACATCAATAATAATCAAAACCTTTGAGAGAAAGCAAGACTAAAGTTTTTCCTAGAGGAACACGACATCATAGCTTAAGAACAAGCCGGATTTAGGCCATATGCTGAGCTGGATCAAACGATTTCTGGACTAAGATGGGTCAGGAAGAGTCAAAATATGGAAGTACAGTCGTTCTACCAAATGGTGCAGTTTCAAGCTGTATGTTTTTAAATATTTACATAAAGATCTAATAAAAAAAAACCCTTTTAAACATCGAAAATATTAATGTTGGCATGTTTGCAGAAGATTTAATTATTTGGAAGGATGCAAATAATTTATATAATTGGCAGAATCAAAGGAAGATGACGGAAGACACTATGAATAGGGCACTACGGGCGCTTCAAACCTAGTCGAAGGAAAATAACATGATCATCAACTACTCAAAGACTGTATCTTTTCATTAAAACACATTGATCCTGAGTTCAATTTAAGAATAAACGGACACAACCTATCTAAAAGTACGAGCTCCAAATATCTAGGCGTTGTTTTGAATTAAAAAAAAAAGTTAAGTTTTAATGAACATGAACATTACATTGAGGAAAAGGTAGAAAAGAGACTACATATTTTGAGAAGATTAGCCCAATGGGGATGTAATCAATATACAATTAAAATAACATTTAATTATTTTGTAAAAACAATTCTGTTGTATGGAAGCTAGTTTTTGCTTACTGCAGCACATAATAAAATAAATATTTTGAAACGATTAGAGAACACAGCTCTTCGAATAATAACAGTAGCTGTCATAACCACCCCTATTGTATCAATGCAACTATATACTTCGAACCTGCCAATTTTCGAAGAAATAAAGAAGCAGGCAATGTGAGTATATATATTAGATTAAAATCCTCACAAAAAGCGAAATGGATAGGGGGAAGTTGTAAAGAATGTTTAAAAACGCAAATTTCCCCCATTGTAAAATGTGGGAAAATGCTGACTGATATGGATAAACTTTACAGACTGTGTAAAAAACCTAGTAAGCCCACTAAAATACATGACTATAGACCATTACTTAACTATGCATGATCTAACAAAGAAAGATAATTACGATGCAATCCTAAGAGCGACGATAATCTCTCTGATAGCGGAAAATTATCCGGAACCTCAATGGACAAGAGTATTCACGGATGGTTTCAAATAAATGAAAACGTCAGAGCAGGTGTTTACAATAAGTTGTTCTCTTTGTATGCACCTGTGGGAAATTTTATGACTAATTTCGAGGCGGAAATATATGCAATACACTTGCTGTTGAAATATTTGATATTAAGGATATATAGTGACTGTTTTTCTAGGGAGGTTATTTTTGTCGACTCGAGTGCAATTATCTAGACAATCTCAAATAACCACCATTCTGAAACGTAAATAAAGAAAGATATAAATATACTAAGAGTTAAAAAATATTCAAAATTTATTTCAATGGATACTTTTCCATGTGGGTATCAATGGGAATGAGGAGGCTGATCGACTGGCAAAAAAGGGAAACCAGGAAATAAGCGATCAAAATCTAATTCCCCCAGATTCCTTAAATATTGTCCACAAAAACATTGAAAAATCCCACAAAGACAGTTTAAATGTTATATGTAAAGATAAAAAAAATGGCAACACATCCAAAACACCAGAACTTACTTAAGACCAAGAAAAGTAGCAGTTGCCCATTTCAGATTAATGACAGGCCACGATTGTATTGGAGAGCACCTAAATAGGATAGGTATTCTCGATAGTAACATATGTCAAATCTGTAAATCAGGAATAATGAACTCCGACCATCTCCTGGATTGTATGGGACTAGACAGAGTCGTACAGGAACAAAGAGATCACCTTAGACTGTATTGGGAAGCAAGGGACCTCATGGACTGATTGTGGATGCCTGCCTTCTCTTCGCCCTCGATCCTTAGGACTGTTTTGTTACATTTTTCTTTTCCCTCATTGTTCTTTGATGTTCGAGATCTCTGGATGGATTGAATTTCCAAATACAGCCATAATAATAATAAAAAAAAAAATGAAAAAATATGAACCGAAAATTACCTTAAATAAACAGATTTTCTGTAAAGAATTTGGACTGCTTTTTGGTCATACCATTTGAAATTCAAAATTGCAGCCACAGAGAAGTTTTTATAAGAAATATATATATTATATAAACCTCATAAAATGGATATTCTTGGGATTAGAAATAAAATCCCCTAAAACAAATTTAAATCGATTACTTTATCTAGCTAACAGTTAATATTAAATTATTTATACTGATGATAAATCAAACTTCAAATTTCTATCCTAACCAATTTGTTATCTTACAAAGACTTCTAAAAATGTTCGTGCACTTACAGATTTCAATAAAACATTGTTCTACTGTAACTTAAAAAAAAAAAAAAAAAATTAAGATTACCCTTTCGGAAATAATTCCTATTAGTAGTTCTTTCCTTAAGAATTTAAAAACAGCATAACTTTTATTTTGAAAATAATTACAAGTTATACACTTTTTAAAAAATCTTTATATATTAATAAATATTACAATATTTCCTTACTTTAGTACTTAATAGGATATCTTTTAGCATCCAAAACAGTATTTAAACATTTGGACATGTACTTCTCCAGTTTTTTTTTTTTTTTTTGTAATATATGTATCGATATCCCTCCCTTTTTGGGTTAAGAATTATCACAGACGCCTCTTAATTAAAAGAAGAATCCTATCTACTTTGGTATTTTACATGGCCAAAATAAAAAATGAATCTTAATTAAACGGGAACAGAAAGTTTTTGAGATTTCATTATTAAAATAACTGATCACCATCTGCTCATGTAAATAATCGGAATCGGAAATAAATTAGTCTTCATTAATCAATAGTACAACAGAAAAAAAAACTGATTTTATCAATAGAATAATGAATGATTAAACAATGAATTCTTAGGCAGTAAGTAAAAGAATTCTGAACGTGAACTGGAATTTAAATGTACGGCCCGATTCCTTCATACAATTGAGAATGCGCTCCGATACTTATGGCATTGAATCGAGCACCGTCAACAAAGCATCCACCGAGATTCCGATCATAACAGACACCCAGAATTCACCATCAACAAACCTTCCGTTGGGGTCCGAGCCAAATCGGCAGCCAAGAATCATCTCCCCTGTAACTTTTAATAGATTCTTCCATACCATAGGTTTCCTGTTGCGAAAAAGACGCCATTCCTTTCAGACGAGTCCCGATTCTTTGTGCAGTATTTTAATGGCCGTATACGTGTCTGAAAGCTCCGTGGAGACTGCTCGCCGCCTGCTTGCTTTCCGTATCGGCATAGGGGGCCTGCACCTGGTGTGATGGTTTAGACAACCATTGGGTACACGACACGCACATCTCAAGTGCGAATCAATGGGAATTTGTACGCAGATCGGTATATTTCTGACAACTTACGTTCAGTAGTTGTGCCCTATCTTCGAGGCCTGCCAAACGCCCTCTTCCAACAAGATAATGCAAGACAACATGTTGCACGTCGTCTTCTGACCTTCCTCGATACATAGGGTATTCGATTGTTTCCCTGGCCTGCACGATCTCCAGATTTGTCAGCCATTGAAAACATCTGGTCATGCGTAGCTGAGTGACTGGCCAGCCACCCCTCCCTAGCTAAAAAGGTTGAGGAAGTGTGGCATAGACTTGAAGCAGCATGGAATGAGTTTTCTGTTTCTGTCATCGAAGCCCAGTTCAACTCCTTGCCTTACCGGGTAAGGGCTATTTTAGCTGCCAGGAGTGGCATCAGTTTTTACCAATTTTAAACCCCTGTAAACCCCCAAACTGCTTACAAATGTAATCATTTTGCTTTCATGTCATACTGTTTACGTACAATAAATATCTTTTTTGTATTTGCTTTCCTTCATGGTGTTGCAGTTTTAATGGCCAGCAGTGTGTGTGTGTATATATATATATACTTTTAATTTTTTTTTTTATTTCATTCAGTGAGTGCGATGACGAGTATTTTACCATGGAAATACTATACTAATGGAGAAACATGAAATCTGTAACAAAAAAAAAGGCAATATACTTTTATATGTCAGATTATGTTCCAAATTAAAAATGGGATTGATAGAAATGAAAGCAAATGATTGAATTTTATAATCAATAAAAATAGATTATGTTAAAAAAAAAAGGTTTTTGAAAAAAAATTACTATGAATTAATGTAGGATTCGTCTAAGACAACGTAAACCCCAAATTGAACAGAAGAAATTAATTAGAAATTATACAATTTTATCCTCGGAGGTACTTTTTACTACACATAACAGAAAGACAAAATTTTCGAATTCAAGTTGCTGGATCTATACTAGATTATAGACCCTCACCTTTCTCACTAAATGATAGGAACACGTAATAATATATATATATATTATATATAACAGCAGATAAAGTCGCAAAGACCTAACACATCCCCAGCAGACGATTGACAAATTTCTGAAATCGGGGAGCACCACACAGCAAAAAGAATTTGAAACACTACAGGTCGTGAAAGGACTTTTTACGACTCACTAATATCTAAGCAGGCACATAGAAAAAGGGAGAAAATACAGGGTTCTTCAAAATCATTCATATGATTTCCAAATTCCATATTTTCAGAAATAAACGACACGGAATGATATGTAATACATAAAAGCAAAGGGAAAATATGGAAGTTTTATTTTACAAGGGATCGATATAACTTCCTTTAGTTATACATATAATGTCAATATATGTAAATTGCAAAACACATTGTAAAATGTCAATGGTAATTGAATGTACAGCAGCAGAAAATCGTTATTTAAGTTCAAATAAGAGTAAATTTATATGTTGGATGATGGCGATTGGCTAGGAGAATCGACCACATACTCTGCGGCAATCTTTCTGAATCGAGTCCTCTTCTGGTAGAGATAATTCATATATATTTAGTTTCACTATATGACTCACAAACAAGGATAGTAATAATTATGAGCCAAAAGACAATTGCAGTCAACTGACTTTTATACACTCCAATCAGAAATAACTTCTTTATACAGACCACGAGAAATTCTTCTCGATTACACCTTTTCTCCACTAAATTCTTTCATTTCTCCAACCCTTTACCTCCAAAATCCCATAAACGCCTAGCACCCACTCTCAATAAAAGTCATTCCTATCGACCAATCAGAAAACTCTCTCTCGGCACTGCTGAGCTCTGATCACTCTACCTACCAGACTGGACAAACTATCAGGACCTCCCCCCAACCACACTTGATGTCTGCATCGGTACTCTAAATTTAATAATTTTTTTTTTCTTATTGAAATAAATTAAATATAAGTAAACGGAAATCTCTGTTTCCTTCATAACTCACAAAATTTGACAAATATCTCTACTAATCGAAGCAGCTTAACTTAATCAGCACTATCACAATTTTTCATTTTTGTAAAAGCTGGTGCATGTTAAATCTGTTGGGGCTCTAAGTTTTCCCGTTGGCGTGGTGTGGAAATTAGGAGAGGGAGTGTCGTCCTCATCACTAGACAGAGGTTTAAATTTATGAGGTCCGTCGCCAATAACCCGCACTGCTCTTAGTGCTACGTTAATAAAACTAAACAATTTTAATTAAGTTTTTATTAACGTCGCACTAGAAGCAACACGAGGGCTATTGGTGACGGACCTCGTAATTTTGAACCACGGTCAAGTGACGAGGACGACACTTGAGTGGGCACCTCCCTCTCCTAACATCCACACCACGCCAATGGGAAGACATAAAACTAAACAAACAAAAAGTTACAAATTTGATTTACACAATTCTTTGTTATGCTATTCAGCAAGAGACTAAGTTGCATATATATAAAAGATATTTTAAGTATAAATACATCATCAATCATGCATCGTATTTCACGATATTTCCATTGTTCACAAATTTCCTCTTTCAGCTAAATCCGCGATTGATTGAAGGATTTTTACAACCATATTCAATAAAAATGTATTATCCTGAAAACTCGATTTTTTTAAGTAAGAATCGTTTAAAGATATTTAGCAACCCTATTTTTAAAATTATCTCATTATACATTCCTCATATAATTAAGAAAGAAAAGCAACGAACCATAAATAATATAGATACCCATTCCTGATATTTTACAGATTCGCAAAAGATTTTTTGTGAGGTACATTTTACCGGAATCTTAATGTGTGTAAATTTTTATGAATTCTCATGAATCTTTATTGTATAGAATCGGTTATTTTTAAGATACAAATTATTATGGGTTCAAGATTAACTTGATAAGCTCATTCGAAAGTCATAGTTTTCATAATTCAACAATAAATTTTATTATAAAATATAAAATAGCTTCAGGACTTATGATAAGTTGGTGGGTTTCTAGGGGAAGGGGGCGTAGAACATTTTTAAAGAAGTATTAGCATATATCATCGAGTAAATTATTGTATTTATCAAATTAAAATAGAGTTTAATTTCGGCACGCGAAAAGTATCCAATAAATCATAAGTATCTAATTAAGTTTCCAATACAAATATTTCCAAGATATCATAAAATACAAGAAACGGTCGTTATTAAAATTAATTTTTAAATTGAATATAATTCATTGAATATTAAAAAAAAAAAAAAAAAATTTTTTTTTTAACCATTTAACAATCTAGAGCGGGAGAGGCCAATTTTTTGACAAATGAGTTAATATGCGTCTTATAACTCGAACACTTTTTATACCGTCTTGCGTTCATGTTAGGAGTTTGGTAAAGAGAGATAGGGATAGAATCCGCTTCGCTTAGGGAATGAAAAGGAATACGTTAATCACACAATTAAATTAATCAATTTAAATCACTTTAATGAAGCTCCTATTTATAAAAGTTAGCTTCATGATGGTGCTATAGCTACCAGAGTCTCGTTTGGTGAAGATAACTTTGGACTTCAGTTGTTGGAACCGAGAGCAAGATCAGCTTCGAACTTGGATTTGTCTGGTCTCTGCTAGTTAAAAGGAGTCCTGGCCCCGGTGTATGTTAAATAACCTTTTTTTAATAAAAGTATATGTTTATATATAATTAACTTTTTATTGATTTAATTACTGTACGTAAAACACATACACAATTTATCTATTGTATATAATAACGAAACTCCAGAGCCTGTTTGGACTTCGCTAGTCTTGTTTAATGTTTGGAGTTAAATTCGCCACTGAGAACAACAGAGATTTCTTCATATTTGAATCAGTAATTCCCGATCTTGTAATGCTGTTAATCAATTTCATTTACGAAAATGCTTTTTACGTCTGTATGTTGCTCTAGAACAACATATATACTAATTTTTTGCAAATTTTCTTAACTTAGGATTATATTCATGGGGTAAAGAACGTCAGAAGTATTTTGATCAGGAAAAAGCTCATGAAATTTTATTTTTATATCAATCAGTTCCGTTTGCATGTAATTAAGCATCTGCATTATATTTTGCTCCCTAAATGAAAAGGTTTTTTTTTTTTTCGAGAATGCAGTTTTCTTCTACAGCAAAATAGCAACACCCGACCCTTTCAACCCAATATATTTGATCAAATCACGATGGCTAACTCGGAACTAACTGAAGCACTCCACGGTTTAACCACCCCCGACTTAAAGCATTAGCACTAGACAATATCATTTTAAGTAGAGCTATGAATCTGAATTTTCTACCATTCGAAAGTTGCAAGCGAGTAAAAATAATTTGTTACCTCTAACAACAGCATGTAAGTTGTGTGAACGTTACTCCGTCAACTGATAAGAGTGTGTTCCCCGGTAAAGAGTTAAGGTACAGAATTTTCCAACCACAGGTTAGGTTGAAGACTTCTGTTTCAAAAAAAAAAAGTTTGTGATTCGTTTTTCTATCGTAGAATGTTTAAATTTTTCGATTGCAATATGAAAGTAAATAAGAGTTAATCCATCTGTGTAATATAAATGAATATTTCTTACAGTTTGACTCTTTTAATTTTTATTCTCGATTGCGTTATTTTATTAATCCCTATTGATGGGTTTGACGCGGGGTCATTTCATATTAAATTAATACATTTACTCATAAGAATACCGAGTTCATTAATGACGAACACAGCTTATTAACAAAAAATGAGCAAGCATTACAGAATAAAATTGAGGAATAACATTTAAGAACAAATTGCTTTCGTTGACGTTTTCCACAGGTTTGATTTGTCATTAAGCACCATTTTCTTATATAACAGAATTAATCATAAAAACCTGACTTGTTGCACTCGTAAAACAAATTTAAGTGAAAAAAAATGTGTTCTCACATTTTCGATTACGACGAAAACTTAGCGTAATCCGGCTCCGCTCTATGTTAGTTACTGGAAGACGAGAGGCATCACTAACTGATCAAATGTTTTTTCCTTCTTTGGTAGAGATTGAAACCACTCTAAATTTAATGTCTAGATATCGCCTATCTGAATATTTGGTGTATATATCCCCCTTAGAACGAGTTTGCAACTGGAACAGGTATTCTTTGGATCATCTATCCCAAAAATGATGACAAACAGCTTGAGTGCAATTCAATCTTTTTGAATAGGGCATTATAGTCAGCAGAAATAAGAATGGTATTTCTAGAATTCGCGAGATCCAATTAGGAAGTGTCAATTTAGTTTAGTTTTTATTAACGTCACCCTAGAAGCAACACGAGGGTTATTGGCGACGGGCCTCGTAATTTTGAACGTCGGTCAAGTGACGTGGACGACACTTGAGCTGGCACCCCCTCTCCTAACATCCACACCACTCCAACGGGAGGACTTTGGGCCCCGACAGATTTAACGTGCATCAGCCCCAGCTACACGGCGGCCAAGGATCGAACCCGCGACTGAACGAAAACCGCCGGCCACGTGGCGTGGTGTGGAAAGTCTGACGTGAAGATATTGTACAAAAAACTGGCTTAAAACACTGCCCTGGGGACAGCCCGCATCCATAGTACCTTTATTTGAGAGACTACCTTTAATTTTGACCTGTTTTGTAAAAAACTGTGAATAATTCCCACGAGGTAAGCAGGAAATTTGAAAATTATCATTTGGAATATATATGAGACCATCATGCCACATCCAATCGAATGCTCGCTTAACATCTAGGAAAATACCAGTAGTGTAAAATTTGTGGGTGATACCTTCATTAATGATGTTGGTGATTCTAATTAGTTGATGAATACTGAAATGACCCTCATGGGATCCACACTGCTCAGGGGGGAGATACAATTAATTTCATTTCCGTAACTTTTAATCCTCTTTAAGATAATTATATCAAAAATCTTAGCAGTAGCACATAATAAACTAAAGGTTCCGTAATTTTCAGTTAATTTGTGATCTTGCCTTGGTTTGGGAATCATAATATTTGCTTCTTTCCAAACATTAGGGAAATAATTTAAAATAAGGCATTTATTTATAATTTTGGTAAGGTTTATAATTGCTTTATCAGAAAGATATTTTAGAAAAATATTTGGAATCGAATCTGGGTCAGGGGCTTTTTTAACGATATTCTATAGGCTATGAAAGTTTTCTATTTTTAGGGCTTAGTTTGTTCATTTTTAGCATTAGCATTCCGTTTTTTAAGGTAACCAATCTAAATATGTCTAAAGGAATAATTCTATTTGGATTCCGAAGTTTTCACTGACATTTTTGTAGAATTGGCTGAACAGAACAGTTATACAACTCTAAATGTGAGAGTTTTGATTTTTAAGGGAGCAGCTCTGGTCTTAACTACAACAAGAATAACCTTAACATGTTGATTGCAAAGTCCTGAACGCAAATATAAAACTGCGACTTATGCCTTTTGAAAAGCATCACAGAATCTACGAATTTGAGTTCGCTTAATTGAAGAAATTTTATCTAATAGACATCTGGAAATTTGAACTTGATCAAGCACTAAGAGTTGTAAAGCAAAATCTTTCCATTCTTTAAAATCGAATTAAGCATGGGCTCTTCGCATATTAATTTATTTAACAACAGTTTTTGCAACATAAATTTACCTATAATAACATATGGTCCAATATACCCAAATCGACAATAAATTTTAGTAATACTGGACAGCAGTTGTCTTTTGATATTTGGGATAGACTCCCTTTAATTCTAAAAATGTATCGAATAGAATAACATTAAATTCCTAGAAGTTTTACAGACAGAACTTATAACGGTAATCTCATGCGTATTTCCCGTCAACTAACTTTTGGAAGATTTTCATACAACGCTATTTGATTTGAAAACCCTCTCTTGTGAATGAACTGTGATATATGTAAATTAGAACAGAAATACTGAGGTGTAGAGAATAAGACAGACGAGATAGTATTTATAAACTACGAAGAGCTTAATAAGAGGGTTGGAGGTGATAGAAAGAGGTTTAGAAGGTTTGATTCAACGATTAGTGTGAATTGATCATCGGTGAATGGAAGGTTAGTTGGATCCAGCATATGGGTTTAGTACAAACTTAATTTAACAATAAGCCAACTAATGTAGGATCCGGTTAGGCAATGGTACGTTAAAATCGCATATAATAATATTGATCTTTTGTACTGACCGTGTGAGAGTTTGCTTCATATGCATCATATTTTGATTTTGTATTACCCCATCAGGAAGAATAAAAGTTAATTAAGAACTTGATTCTGTGATTATTTAAAATTGTTCATTAGTGGTTGTACTTTATAAACTTGCAATTGATGAAATACGAGTAGGTAGCGAAACCAGAGCGTCACATACTTCTTTGAAACTTTGAAAGACCGAATTATTCAAAGACGGAATTGACCCTTTTAGATCAAAGTAATGCTTTAATAATTACTAAATTCATTGGATAGACGGATTTCTTAGTATAAATCCATCTTTCTTTATTACATTTATCTGCTCGTTCAAGAGTATTTCCAGCATTTTGAAATGAACTCGTTCCTATTGTAACACCCGTTATTACTTCCTTCTTTTTCCATTCTCAATTTGTAAGAGTCACTAATAAACACTGTCAAATGAATAGAGTCATACAATGATTACTAAGTTATTTTATTCAAATTGACGAATAATCAATATTTAATCTCTAACTTACTTTACCTGAGGCAATAACTTCCATACGCATTTGATTAACGTTTAAAATAACTAAATTTTTGTCTTACTGAACCAATCGATTTCGAGTCCTTTGAAGATTTGTAGACGAGGGTTCGAATCCTTGACATTAGTAGATCCTATTTGGATTCACTCCTTAAACTTCTTATTCAACACAGATCTGATACAGATGTTTCACTCCATTACTTCAGCTCACTACCTTTATCATTCACTAAACTACCAAGTGCAATGTTAAACGCTTCACTGTTTATATATGTACTCAACTACATTCACTGCACTAATTATAGTCTACACATGTCGCGTTTCATTTGTTGGGAGAAAATTTCAATTCAAGCAACAGCACAAAAAATCCCCTAAGTGTTAGTTGAAGGGGATACCTCAATATAGAGCACTCCCTACTGTAAGTGAATTTCAAGCACAGAAATGATTCTAGACAACTTTTTAAGATTTAGGAATAATTTGATTCATATTCTGCTTGTTGTTCTAGTGGCCAAATATAGGTCACTTAGGGTACAAGTAGTTCCGTAAGTGACTGCTAAAAGTTTGTAATTCTAGGCATTCTCATCAGGATTTTCTCTTCAAATAACTCTTTGGAAACCGGTATCTGATAGTGACACTTTAATTTGTCGAAATTTATTTACAATGCCTCCTGTTAGAGCTACAGAGTGAGATCTGAAGTTTAAAAGGAATAAAATATAAATCAGAGTTTGGATTTAGGTGCAGTGAGTAGAAAATCATCAAGAGATGTATTAGTACCCGATTTTGCTGGGGTTTATCAAACACAACTCTAAGCTTAGTTGTACTTGGTTCTCGCACAACACGTGATGCGGAATAAAGAAATATTTAAAATCTGATACATACATATCTTCTGCAGGCACTGACTCCGTATGATTCAAGGACATCTACTCTCTCATGAATAATTTATAGACTACACTGATTACTTTTCCAGGATAAGAAATCTTCTAACAGCTTAAGAATACGAATTTACAAAATATGTTATCATTTTAAAAATAACTTTACCACAATGATGCGTGCCTCATTTTTTCTACGAAACTTTGCAGTTTCTATTCAGTAATCATCTTTTCCCTGACACCAGGGATAGATTTCAGCTTTCAAAACTTTTAAATGGCTTTATCTAATTCTTAACTAGAATTATGCTTTGATGTTGTATTCCGCGCATGAAAATGAGAATCAGATGACAACTTACCAGACGGTGTCTAACCTAATTTTTAATGAATAGAAAATGTATGGAGTATTCGACCTCCCTACTTTCTTTTTGCCAAGAATTAAATCAAAAAATACACCAACCCCACGAATTATACTTATAGAACTTGAAATAGAAATTCAGAATTAGCTAATAACAAATATTCGACGCGAGACCATTTATGAATGGAAACGTAAAAGTTTGGTAACTTACTTGTGAATTCTTTTATAACTCATGCTTTCGTGAAGAATTTTTTGGAACTAAAGTATGGAGTAAATTCTAAACTTACAAAAGAGTAGACCTTACCAGCAATTCGATTTCCTGTTCCAATAATAATATAACTCGTAGTAACTGTTTTAATCCTGAAATTGCTGAACAATTTTCGGTTACCAAGGGTATTTGAGAACCAACCCTGCATCCACACCATTACCGGAATCATTATTTTGAGTAATTCTGTAGAAAGCAATATATATATATGACATTAATCATTTATTCCAAATAGATAAAGACTTCAAGTAAATTCTCCTTTGACTACGCTGTAGAAATATCAACATTAGTTGTAGTAAGGGATGGGGATCAAAAGAATAACTTATTCTACGCTAGAAACTTTGTTGTTTCTCGACATATTTTACACTAAACTCTAATACAGGGGTCGCCAAACTTTTTTGATCATCGCCCCCTATATAATTTTTCGAAATCTCCATAGAATTTTCAGGTAATTAAAATAAAACTATATATTAGTCTAAATATTTAATAAATCAGAAACAGTAAGTAAAGTAGCTACAGATTTTTTACTTCTTAATGAGATGAGTGTGCCTGGTGTTTCTTGGCAAGGTTCGCAATATTGGGTTCGAAATTAGTCAATTTTAACCGTAAATCCCCTCGAAGCTCCACATTTAATTTATTTCTGTTTTTAGTTAAAATTGAATTAACGTGACTGAAACCGGCTTCAACCATATACGAACTTGGAAACAGCATAAATGGCTGAGCCATTTCGTAAAGTTTCGCATATTTTTGCTTTATATTTATATTAGTCCAAAATTTATGTATTGTCAAATTTTTAATAAGCGTTTTTGCTTCAAGATCGGACAATAGTTCAGCAAGCTCATCTCGTATGTTGATGTCGACGTTATCAATTTGCGCCGAAAATGGCGCAATAATCCAATCAGGGA
>BMAW01105318.1:24060-54677 GCA_019974015.1 Nephila pilipes
CCCCCCCCCCCCCCCCCCCCCCCCCCCCCCCACCCCCCCCACAAAAAAAAAAAAAAAAAAAAAAAGTTAAAAAAATTCCAATAGTTTTGAAATTTGTCACTCTGTTGATGTTTGTATTAATTGCACTGAAACTGATCTTAGATTATTTGCTTAGGTTCAAATAAAGTGACATCAGTTTCGAATGCGATTCTGGAAGTCATGTATTAAGATATTTTATATATATATAAATTCAATTTCATTCACAACACTCCAGTTTTAAAAACGAACGTAGTATTTCATTGTTACATTGATGAAATTTTCAAACCACTTGAATTCGTTTAAGTAAATTCTTGTTATTATGGATCTTCAATTGAAGAAATGTATTTAATCAAATTAAATAAAGAAGCAATTCTACGTCAAAATCAGATAACAATTTCTTAAGTGAATTTTAATGAATAAATAAAAGTATTAATGTTAACCAGATTCCAATTTTCAACGTAAAACATTCTATTGCTAAAATCATTGAAGAATATTCTGATTCATTCAATCCGAAAATAGACATATTGGGAGAGAAAATAAACTCAGATCTGAATAAGTTAGAAATTGAAAGCGTAGAACAAGTTCGATGATCACATACTCTCATTAGGGCACATCTCTTGCAGTTACGAAATTTGACAGATTGACCACAATTTGCAGTCAACAATGCCACTGTTGATACGCAACTGCGTGACGACAGACATTCACTTATTGAACAATTTTTAACTAGAGGATGGATTTTTGTGCTCTTGATATATTCATAAAGCGTATTTACAATTAACAGGTGATATTGAAAGTAGTAAAATACAAACAATTTCTACGCATAAAGGAACATTCATCGTGAAACAATTATTTTTCAGTATCAAATCAACACCAAAGGAATTCCACTCATTTATAACAAGTTTGTTCAGAATTTACAAATAGGAATTATTGCATCTTCATTTATTTATTATGAAGAAATGTACCAGTTTGTCGATGCTACTTTTATCCCACTACAGCATTGTATATATGTATATGCGACCTCCGAAATAATTTTTCCCTGAAGTATCGATTTTAATATGTACAGCTTGAATATATATTAAAGATTATATTAAATATAAATATAGTTAAACGATTATTTCGAACACAAAATATAAATTCTTATTTGGATTGCTTTAAATTAACAACGCCTTAAAGCTACAAGAGGCTAAAACTGGTGCATTTCGCATTTCTAAACCAAGGTTATGTGACAAGGATGATGCAAGAGAGAACTCGTACCTCACTTTCCTAACTTCGATTTGAACAAATGTAATACACTAAATTCTTCGATGAAAGAAGAAACATCTGACTCCTAATACCGCGAATCCATTCGGGTCGGATTGGTTTTATTAACGTCTCACTCAAAGCAACATCAGGGCTATTGGCAGAATACCCAAGGGGGCCAAGCTCCCCCAAGGTATTTAGAGCTACAAACTGGCACCCCAGGAGACAATCACCTCCGCACTCAGCATTTACTGAGAACATAAGATTTTAAAGAACATATGATAATACATCATTTCGAAATCGAAAGAAAATAAAGCAAACAATGTATTTACAGAGCAGAAAATGTACATGACAGGAATAAAAAACACCTGACAGTAGGAATTTTCTTTCAAAAATAAGATGTATAATAGGCTAAATAAGCACAATACAAAAGTGTCCACAAACTCGTAAACAAAAATGAAGTATTAGACAAAAATATGTACATATACAAAAGGTATACAATTATAACTACACAACAAGGAAAATTGAAATATTAAGAAATGTAATACCGGGTGGCCCAGCGGGTAATGTTTGAAACAAAGTCCAATAAATGGCTCTAGGTGCACGTGAGTGAAGCCAAACTTGGTGCGCATACTCTGGTGAGTGGGCAATTGTAAATGTGATGTTCCTTCAGTCTGCGGTGCGCTTTAGCGAGTGATTCTCGTTAGTAAACATGAACAAATATTCGACGGATGTTCGCGTCTTTATTGTGCTACAAATGGCCATATGTGATGAAAATGTGAAGACAGTTCAACGAGCATGGCAGGAGAAGTTCCACAACAAGAATTGGCCAAACAAAAGGACTATGTCAAGGTGAGTGATTTTGTGCGTTTTACGGTACAAATGTTTTTCTTTTTGCTTCCATGTTTGTTCTGAAAAATGTGTTTCAATCCTCTTCCCTGTAGACTGTATGCCATGTTCAAACGTACTGGATCGGTGGAAGACGATAAAAAAGCTATGGCTACAGCCACTGCTACTGTGGTCACAGATGGTGCAAAACAGGTCGTCGACGACTTTTTCGCTGCCGATCTGTAAGGAGAGCAGCAGAAATGTTAGGAATAAAGCGTACATCACGTCAGCGAATAATGAAAGAGCTCGAATTGTCTTCTTACAAAATTCAAGTAACCCAACCTCTCAACGAAGACCATACACAAAGACGATCTGAGTTTGCACAGCTTATGCTTGAAAAACTTCAAACAGGTGAAATCGATGTAAAAAAAATTTGGTTTTCAGATGAGGCCTACTTCACTTTGGATGGCCATCTGAACAAACAGAATTATTGCTACTGGGGCAGAGAAAGGCCGGAGATCACTGTTGTCCGAAGCCTCCACCCGAAAAAATTTCTTGTGTGGTGTGCAATATCCTCGCATGGTGTATTTGGCCCTATTTTCATCGATGGAACTCTAAGCGCGGCGAATTACAGAAAGTTCCTGGACGAGGAGTTAATCCTTTTTCTTCATGGTCATGACTTGGTCCAAGGTCATTGGTTTATGCAGGATGGAGCAAGACCACACCGTACGGCGGATGTTTTCGAGGTGCCCAATGAGCATTTTAGCGATCGAATCATTGGGTTAGATTACCCATCGCACTTCCAAGGTGGTATCGAATGGCCCCCATATTCACCAGATCTGAACCCCTGCGATTACTACCTATGGGGTTATTTGAAGAGCAAAGTGTGGCAGACAAGTCCTACGAACCTTGCAGAACTCAAAACCGCCATTACAACTGCTGTCGACACGATTGACAGTGAGGCCTGCTCACGAGTAATGGTTGGATTCCAGAACCGCCTAACTGCTGTCCTTGTTAAAGATGGTGGGCACTTCGAACCTGTTTATCATTAATTGCCCAATATGTCCATTTAATAAACGTCATTAAATTCTTCTCATGTCTCTTATTTGTTTTTATTTTTTTCATTTGTTTCAAACATTACCCGCTGGGCCACCCGGTAAATAGAGCTGAAACAATTAACAAATTGATTGGGTAATTTTTCGAGTAGTAAGAATAAGGGATTTCAGCTTGAAATGAAAGTAAGGATTTTTACACACGGATTTCAACCAAATAGGTTTCGCTTCAACAATAAGACAGTTTAAATGAAAATCGCTGGTAAAAGGGCAAGAGAAAACATAGTGGTCAGCATCTCCAACAGGGCCGCAGGAACATATATTTGTATTTTTCAAATTAAAACGATTTAAATAACAAACGAAGGGACCATGACTAGTTTAGAAGCGAGTAATAAAAACCTGAATTGGAATAAAAATTCAAATTTTTGGAATATAGGACTGAACCCGAATACCGGTATTACAAGTTGTGACCATCAGGACTCCCAGACAGAAAGAAGTTTATTTTTTTAAAATCCTAACTGCATGAGACCGAGGAGAAGGGACATGCCAGCTCAAGAGTAGTCCTCGTCACTTGACCGAGGCTCAAAATAACGAGGTCCGTCGCCAATAGCCCTCGTGTTACTTTTAGTGTGACATTATAAGCCAACCAGAAATCTAATGTTTTTGTCTGAATTTTTCGGCAAGATCCAAAAGTATTTTTTTTTTCGATTAGCTCCTGAAATATATGGTTCCTTCCTTGGTTGTCTTCCTTTTAAGGCTGCATCGCGCAGAACATTTCTACTGTGAGGTGTTCCTGATGCTGAATAAATGTCTACGGCCAGAATTTGAACACTTCACGATGGAATTTTCAGAAAATTTTTCACCAGTTCCTATGTTTCTTTCACAGTAAGATTCCTTTGTCTCCTTGATGTCACCTTATCATCCACCACATCAGTCTCATTTTTCTTTTTAATATTATGAATTAAAGACAATGAAATACTGAACTCTTTCGAAATTTCACGAAGCGTTTCGCCACTATGGAGAAAATAACGCGACTTGTTCCCACTTCCCAAGTGAAATCTCTTATTTTAGGTGCCATGACAGAACATTTGCTCGGAGTCTGATTTAAATTAATTGAAAACAAATATCTTTAACTGAAGTTCATATGAGGGTAATCTTGAGAGTTAAATGTTGGCACCATTCCCAATAATTTGCATTCTCATTTTTTCTGTTCCAATACTTTTTTATGGAACTAAATTTGTTATATTTATTTGAAAAATTTAATATGCTAGTTTTAAATATTTTATTTTTACTTGTAACACACAATCTTGTGAATGCTATCTTGCAAAAAATTGTTATTTCATTTCATTAGCTTGAAAATTCAAATTTTCCCTGTGTTCCAATATTTTTTTTGTCAACTGTATGTGATTATTCTTAATAGGATAACTATGTAGTTTTAATATTAAGAAAAAAGCATATCAGAACTGAAAAAATATTTTTAGGAATAGCTTAAGAAATCTAAGATATTGCTCTGAATGCACAGGTTTTGTCAGTAGAAAGGATACTTCATTTAACAAGTTAAATGAATTTATTTACAAAATATTAAATTTCAATAATTAATGATAAACATATCAGTGCCAATTATACTAATTAAATACAGTAAAATAATTTGATTAGTAAGCATTTACTATCAAATAACATGAAGCACCCTAACCTTAGTTATTTAGTACTAAAGTGAGGGTGATGAAAAGTTTTTCAATGATTTCCCAAATATGAATTTCGGGAAGGAAACAACTGATGAGATATTTAATGAAACACTCCACTCACTTGAAGCAATGCAAGTTTTTCAAGCCATTCTTTCACCTATCAATTATATTTTGAGTAATAAAACACTTATGATACTTTATTAATCTTAATCTATTTTTATTAATCTTGTTTAAACTTTCTTTCAAATACAGTTTTCTCTTGCATGAAGTAGAAATGACCAGATTACAAAAATTATTTTATTAAAAAGTAAGATCACCCAAGAAATGATCAAATGACTTCTATTGACTGCCTCTTTCTATTCTTCCAGTGTAGCTATTTCAAATTCAAATATTAAATTATATAGTCTATTTAATTGTGCTTCAGATCTGAAAGAAATATAAGTTGTTCCTGCATACAGCTGGTCACTGAATAAAAGATTGACATTATTTTCTATTTCAATGAATATGAAAAGTACTGATTATAAATACAGGTATTCTTACACAATGTTATCGGTTATCTGGTTATACAAAAGTTTTAAATAAAATTTATTTACTTTTTGGAAGGTCTTGAATCTTCTTGCTGTTGCTTCTGACATGTAAATATTTTTATTTGCTAGAAAATTTTAATAATGTTTGGAAACATTCCAGGGATTGAAAGATGAATACCATTTTTATATAAGAACCTCCATAGTTTTATTAATGTATGATTTTTCTTCATCAGTTTTAACACTAGTTAATTCATTCTGCACTCTCTGTACCTTAGCTGGAAAAGAAGCTCGTTCATTAAGTTTATCGTTAACAGATTTTTAAGTTTCTTTAAAGATTGCCTTAATTGAGATAAAAATTGAATTCTAGTCTATGCATATTAGACATGATATACAGATAGTCAAACTATCTCTACCTACTGAAGACTGAAAAAAGTTAGCATCTCTTTTGGAAATTGGTGTTCTAGCATTTAAAAAAAAACTTCAGAAAACATAATTTTGAGCAACTGCACGCTTAGGACTTACAATAAAAGAGAATCTTCACAATATTTGGAGACATTTTAAAATTCACAAAACAAATTTTGCACAAGGATTTTTAGTTTAGTTTTTATTAACGTCGTACTAGAAGTAATATGAGGGCTATTGGCGATGGACCTCATAATTTTGAACCTTGGTCAAGTGACAAGGATGACACCTGAGTTGGCACCCCCCTCTCCACCGGTCAATTTTGCACAAGAAAGTTGTAATATCAGTTCATTTTCAAGTGCAAAAAATAAGAAATGAATTCCACAATCTTTTATTAATATACAAACAGAAAAAAAAGTTATAATCGCTGGCTATGGTTTATTATGATATTATGCTATTAACTTTACCAGTGCAACAGAAAGTTTCAGAAAGAAAAATCCCCAAACCTTGAAATTCCCTAAACACCACCTCAGCTAAATTTTCCCCAATTCCTGCGATTTAAATAGACTCGTCCCGTCATCGGGCTTCCGTTGGGCAAATTGGCTGTTTCCAGATGCTAGTGCATCAGCCCCAGCTACACAGGTCATTAGTGACATCAAGGCTCGAACCTAAGACTCGACGGAAAGTGCCGGTCACAAGTTCACTGCCTTAGCCACTAGGGTTACATGGCCCCCACCTATCAACGAGAAGCAGCTTTATTATTTCCAATGATTCTGAAAATTTATTTGCAGCATCAACATATTGGAAAAAGCATTCTTCTCTGATGAGGCATGGTTTCATTTAAGGAGTTCTATATATGATCATGCACAAACTCCACATTTAGAAAACAAATCCCATTCATTAATACAAAATTTTTTACATTCTTTAAAAAATTGGCATATGATGTGCCGTATCATGCAAAAGGATTGTTGGGGCACTTGTTTCTCGTGCCAACTGTTGATGGTATTGTATACAGAGAACTTACCCAACAACTTGTTACATTATTTGAAATGAATGCACAAAGTTTTTGATTCCCACACGATAGTGCAACATCGTATAAGAGAAATGAAAAAAAAAACACGCTTTAAGATTTTTTTGGCTATTGATTCATCTCAAGAAATCCTTGGTCACCTTGTTCCCCTGATCTGAGCATCACTGACTTTTCTTCTGCGGGATATTTAAAAAATATCTATTTTTGGGGATTATTTTCATAATTTGAAAATTGCTATTACTCATAGGAAACAAGTAATTCTAGCATCTCAAAATAAGTGTAAGCTAGCTCAGCTTTGTCTCCTAGAAAAATGCAAACATTTTGAACATTTGTTACAAATGCAAGTTAAATTTTTTTTTTTTTTTTTTTTTTCCAAATTTAGAAAAACTTTTCACTATAAGAATAAAAATAATTGTTTCAAAATTTGTTTTTATACAATAAATTCACGAATCATCACTCAGTAACTTTTAGCACAACTGATAAATTTGTATATTAATCTACAAATAATTATTTTAATACACAATCACGCAATCATTTAATACTCAGTCATGAAAAATACTAGAATTTTTTTTATTGACTAGATGGTATTCATTTTACATATACAGTAGTCCATATTGACAAACAAAAAAAGCAAGTGATTTAAGAGTGTGGACGAAAAGGAATGTAAAATCAAGTACTATGTTGTAACATATTAAATTAATTTTTACAGTAAATCCCAGAAATGGATGATTTTAGATTAAACTTTTTCAAAAATAAAATGTCAAAAATTAAGTATCACTAGATAAAAGAATTAAAAACACCTATCGAAGTGATCCCAATTCGAAATGAAAATCTTTTACAAATTTTGAAACACATACTGAAAATACATCCATAACTACATCCACAAGATTGAAACGATCTTACTTGTGCATAGATAAAAGAAAAACACGAACTGTATTTAAGAAAATGCAAACAAAATGGACATAATAACATCCATCCATAGAACTTTCATTGAAATGAAAAAAAAAAAGTAATCCTTAACTGAATTTCATGATATCTATATATATTCTTATTAAAAATTACTGATTTTTAAAAACATAATGGCAAAAATTACATAATATTAAGGAAAAACATAAAGTTCAACTAAATTTTTTTAATTTGCATACTAGATGAATGTTCTTCGAACAGGCAATTTTTTAAAACAAAGGTTCATGTTCAACTCGGTGCAAGTCAACATACATGAAAAAATTGCAATTTTTTTAATATGAAGACTCGTCTTTTCATAATCTCCTAAATATGTGACAAACTGTAAATTAGCCTTCAGCGAAAGAATGATTTAGCAGATAACATAGAAAAACCAAATACATAAATTTAGACCTAATGGGGCAGAACCTGCATTTTGCAGACAAGGGTGGAGCACCATTGACAAAATATCAGCACATGTAAATCCCACAGAAAAAATTAACAATCAAAAGAGTAGATTATATGATCTATAAATATTTTACACATCTTCAATTTTAAAAAATTAAATTTAAAAATTTAAATTAAAAAAAGAAAAAAAAAGTTAAGTAATTCCTCTATAATAATAAAAGGAAGAATTTATATGGAGGGATAAAAGTAACGGATCAAAAAATAAAATTGGCTTAGCTTTGATGTAACTACCATCAATAATAGTCCTCAGAAAAAACAGAATACAAACTGTGCTACCAAAATTAAAATTTAATTTTTGTAAGAAAACTTAATTGTGATGTTTCTTCAAAAAAAGAATCATAATTCTACTACTAAAAACAAACAAATGAATAAAGAAAATTTACTTCAAAAACACATTCACGTGAATAAATTGTCGGAAGCAAAGATAGATCATAACATCTTGCAACAGAATGAATCATTAATCCACCATTGCAAAAGAAAGAAAGATGAAAAAACCATGACATTTACCTGCTGATTGTACAGTTGAAAATTTAAATAAAATACACTAATTAATATTTTCTCTGGTTAGCTGTGGATTTGAGAACTTCAAAAATTGACAGAATCCTTTTAAGTTAAAAATCATGTTACTTTCATTAAAAAAAAACTTTAAAAGTAATACAGAACAAAATTATTAACATCACGATTTTAAGTGAGAGTTACACTCTGAATCAAAACAGAAGAGTTCTCTCACACATCCATACTCGTTGAGAGCCTGAATTTAAATACAAATACTCTGAAGAAAATTTGCTTATACAGCAGATTAGGTTACTGATGTAATTTGTCACAACCCATTAGATGAGAATCACAGTTAATGAAGTTAGGCTTTACCTGATAGTAGGGTACAATTAAATCCTTCATCCTGTAAAAAGATGGTAAACAAGCCATCTTGGCTTGTGTTTGCTCTATCAAAAAAAGCAAAGGATCCTGTATGTTCATAAAAAAAAAGCATATAATATGAATAAACTAACTTTCAATGGATCCCTGTAAATTCATCAGGTAAGTAGATAATATGAGCAAAACTAACTTTTCTAACAAGCATATCTTATGAATACTGAGTCATTTGGATTGGAGATTTCTAAAAGGAAATAAGAAATAGGCACTATTCAACACTATTTTCAAAAATTGATTAGTTAACGTGCCTGAAGCAAAGACAGTCTTTAAAATAATTAAAAAAAAAAAAAAAAAAAAAAAACACTTGATCTTGAATGGCGCAAAAACTGTAATCCTGTAATGTTTCATTCGAAGATAAGGCCTCAAGAATAAATGAAAAATAATATAAATCACTTCAAGCATTGAATATAAAAAAATCTAAAGCCAATTTTGAAAATAAGCACTTACTTACAGATATTATGACAAGTCAACATGTTTTGCAAGTGAAAGGTCATACATATTGCAGTTTAAAAAGTGTACATAAATTGTCGTTCATATACACATATATGAAAAGTGGAAAATTCATTGAAATTACTTTTTATAAAATAATTCATACAACTCATTTCATCTGCTTTCACTTTTAGACTTAAATATCAGCTGTAGCATAATATTTATATCTTAGATGAGTTATTTTTCCAAAAAGGAAAGGGGAATTATTAATAGACAAAATTGATCCAGAATATTTTTTCAAATAAGTTTATTTTTAAACTTCTTAATTAGCACATATAAACAATGATGTCCACCCAACTCTTTTTTTTACACGATTTTGAAATAACATGATTCACCAATAAACTTTTTTACATGAATTTTTTGTTCTAGCACAAATCCAAAAAAAAAAAAAATTTTTTTAATTCTAATTTTGACAGTGTAATCAGAAGATGGCAAGTTTATCCCCACACATGTGTGAGTGACTTGGTCTACTTCGAACATTATTATATTCCTCATCTTGTTGGTCTTAGGCCTGATAAAAGTACAATTAAATTAAGAGTAATATTTAATGCCTCTGCCAAGACTTCTAACAGCATATCATTGAATGACATTTTACTCAAGGGTGGAACTGTACAAAAAAAACTTTGGTCTACTCTTCTTAGATTTCGGAAACACATCATTGTTTTTTCAGCTGATGAGAAAAAGATGTAAAGGCAGGTGAAGATACACCCTTTGCAACAAAATATGCTACAAATTGTTTGGAGAAATTTTGTTGAATCTCCAATAAAAACTTATTGTTTAACAACTCTGACCTACGGAACAACTTGTTCTCCATTTCTGGCCACTCGAACTCTTTCTCAATTAGCATTTGTTTACCTTTGTATTCTGACATGTTTTTAAAAAAGGCACACATTTCCCAATATTAAAATAAAAGGAGAAGTAGCATAAGCAGGTGAAAATGCTGCAAAAAGCTATCTAGATAAACTAGCAAAAATTTTTTAACAGGGCTGTTACACTCCTGATCAAATATTTAACACATGGATCAATAAGTTCCGAGACTAACCCAGAGATGGCGCTCGTAGTAAACCAGTAACCAAGTCTTTCTAGAGTATTAACCTTTGCTTGAAACGTGTCAAAATTTTAAGTCGATCGGACCAGAAACAGCTGAGTTATCGAGGTTGGAGTAAAGTCGTTTTGTAGTTTGTTTAAAAAATGGAAAAAACCGAGTTTCGTGTTCTGATAAAACATTGTTTTTTAATGGGTAAAAACACCGTGCAAGGGAAACAATGGATTGAAAAATGTTACCCGGACTCTTGTCTATCAAAAGCAACGATTTGTCGGTGGTTTGCCGAGTTTAAACGTGGTCGTACCGACACAATGACGCGGAACGCTCAGGTAGACCTGTGGAAGGCGTTACACCGGAAAATGTGAGTGAAGTGACAAAAATTATAATGAAAGATCGTAAAGTGAAGCTCCGTAAGATTGCTGAGATGACACAGATATCATATGGAAGTGTATTTACTATCCTTCATGAAAAATTGAGCATGTGCAAGTGGGTGCCGCGATTGCTTTCGATGGAACAAAAACAGCAACGAGTCGATGATTCAGAAAGCTGTTTATCGCTATTTACTCGCAACAAAAAAGATTTCTTGCGTCGTTACGTGACCATGGACGAAACATGGATACATCACTACACTCCAGAGTCGAAGCGGCAGTGGCGCACAGCTGGCGAAAGCCGTCCGAAGCGTCCGAAAACACAGCAGTCAGCTGGCAAAGTCATGGCGTCAGTTTTTTGGGATACGCATGGCGTGATTTTCATTGACTACCTTGAAAAAGGTAAATCGATCAACAGTGATTATTGTATTGACTTGCTGGTGCGTTTGAAGGAGGAAATCGCAAAGAAACGACCGCCCAGTCTCAGGACTTATTGATCCATGTGTTAATGCTGATGAAACCAGATAGTTCTGGAAGCAAATGTCTGAAAGAACATACATAGCAAAATCTGAAAAATCAGCTGGTGGTTTTAAATGCAGCAAAAGATCCGAGTGATATTCTTGTTTTGCAGTAATGCATCTGGTGATAAAATGTTAAAGTATTTATTAATCAACAAATCCCTTATGCCACAAGCTTTAAGAGGTAAGAACAATAAACAACTTCTGGTTCATTTGTTAGAGAATAAAAGGATATGGATGACGGCTGATCTGTTTACAAATTGTTTCAACAACTGTTTTGTTCCAGAGGTCCAAAAATATATGGAACAAAAAGGTTTGGAATTCAAAATACTTTTGCTCATTGCAATCAGCCCCCCAGTGCTGGATGATCCAAATATTGATATGCTGTTTTTACCACCTAATACCACCTCACTGATTCAGCCACTTGATCAGGGTATTACAGCAGAATTTAAAAAGTACAACATAAAGCAAAACACTTAAACATTTTTTTAGGCTTAGTGGAAGAAAGAAATTTGACAGTTGTGGAAGCATGGAGAAAGTTTACAATGATGGATTGTATTACACATACTTCTTTTGCCATCACACAGTTGTACCAATGGACCTTAAATTCTTGTTGGGAAAAAATGTTGCCAGCATACATCAAAAATGGAAGTTTCGTAGTACAAAAATCAGCTGTTTATTGTAGTTCTGATATTATAACTCTATCAAATATGAAGGTTTTAACAACATGCAAATGACTGACATCGAAAAATTGATGCTAGAGACTCCTTTGTTTGAGGACAATTCAATAATGACTTTGATAAGTCAAAAGTGAAGTTCAGCTATTAACAACTGATTTAAATTCACGAAAACTTGAAATTTGCTACAAGTATGGAACAACATTTTCTTACTCAAGATCCTAACATTGAAATTTTAATGCTTGCTCTATGTCATCTAAAGTTTTGTGTAGCAGGATGTCAAGAATTATATAAGCAGCTTGAAATACCAAAGAAAAAAAAAAAGAGCTGCTACTAACACTTTGTAACAACAACAAAAAATAGAGGTCATGACAAACAAACGAAATTCTTCATTTGAATCAAAGCCGACAGTTGTCCTAAACATATCTGACATACCTACTCATGATAGCATTTTTGATCCAGTTTGTAACAAACGTGAATGCTTGTTATCAAGTAGCGATGAATATTTGTTAGTAGTTTTATTCCTAATTTGAATTTATTATACGTTGCATTTACCTACAGACTGAATCTTCACTGTACACTAATTACAATTTTTTTTTGTAATAAAAATGAATTGTTTTTGTTTTATAAATATGTAATATGGATTTCATAATTACTTTTTTTGTACGATATTTTGGGAACATATTGAGTTTTTTCATCTTACACAATTTATTAAAGTTGTGGAACATATCCCCAAATTACCATATGTCAAATGTATTTTTTTTACATGGTTTTCCCTAGTAACATACCTACCGTGTAAAGAAAGAAAAGAGTTGGGTGTACTTACATTCTTCTACCAGTTGCCAAATGTGGGCATAGATAATATTGAATCCTTACCTCAAATACATTTCTAATTTAACCACAAATTGAACATTCTGAGACTATAACAAGTAAATATGAATAATAATTACATGAGAATAAAAGCTTTTTACTCACCTCTTCATTTATCATCTTAAAAAGATCACAAATTTTGCTTTCCTTTTCATTATAATGAAGATTTTTATCAACAAAATTAAACTTATCAAAAAAGAACGTTGGTTTCTTAAACACAAAATCTGATCCACTTTCATCTATATTTATTTCAAAATCATCTTCCTTTTCCTCCTCTTCCTCTCCATCCTCTTCCTTTTCATCCACTTCATCCAATCCATCCTCTTCATCATAAAGCCATCTACCTTTTTCCTCGTCATTATCACTTTTTCTTTTAATAATACATTCATTAATCCAGTTCTTAACATCATTCTTATTATAACAGGTTTTTTTCTTCAAAGAGTGTTTTTTAACTGAAGGTAAACATTTCTGTGTCGGAAAAAACACACCTTTATCCGTCGGAAAACACGCCTCTTCACCAGAATCGTTTTCCTCAAAAAGCCAACAATCCTTTTCCTTATTAAACACATTAGAATGAATTTTAAAAGTGTCGAAAATGAAGCCATGTTCACTGTTCGTCAAAGATTTATTTTTATCCATTGGAAAAAGCTCAATT
This sequence comes from Nephila pilipes, assembly GCA_019974015.1. Classification (NCBI taxonomy): domain Eukaryota; kingdom Metazoa; phylum Arthropoda; class Arachnida; order Araneae; family Nephilidae; genus Nephila; species Nephila pilipes. Next base: position 37,804 of record BMAW01105318.1, read on the forward strand.
TCAGAATCAAATCTTCATAAAATAAGGGTTGAGGTTTTGTACTGAAAATAGTTCTAGAAGGAGGAATGGGACCACATCAATATCATGAAAATCTCCATCAGGATGAAGAAAGTTTCCTAGCAGAAGAGTGTCCCATTATTCTCCACAACTGCAGGATATCTGAAATAATTAAAAAAAAACTATTACTTTTGAGTGATAAATACACAAGGCAACATTAAAAGCAATTTAAATTTTCTATGAAACACAACAATCAAATCATCCTTATCTGTGAAGAGTGCAAAGGGAAGGGAGATGCTATGGGGCTGCAACGTCCCCCAGAGCTAATCCATAATTCTTGATTTTATTTTAAATCACTTCACTTGTTTGTTCTTAATCTCCTAAACAAATTTTAAAAAAAACATGGCACACAGCTTGACAGGGTCGCAAATTTTCCCACTTCTGTATTTTCACTCTTACTTGTAGCATTTAATTGGGTTGAAAACATTTTTTAGCTAGTTATTTCATTGTGTTTTTATTAAATAATATAAGGTATTGCAATGTCCTTTGTGATTCTTATTGCCAAGAGAGTGAAGCCTGTAATGTGTTTTGATTTACATAAGTAACGAGGTTTGATATTCGGTAACCTTGGCCAAAACCTACCCAGTTATAATAAATAATTTTTAATTACCATTCTTAAGCCCACCATATGAAATGCACAAGAAATTTCAACCAACCTCTCAAACACTAATGAGCAGTAAAAAATCTTTTCAATGTCATCAGACACTCCATATTTTCTTTCTCTAAATCTTAAGAGAAGATTTAAGATAAGTTCTAAAAGACTTGGATCACAATTCAAAAATTTGTTTAAAGTACACACTGACTTCTCCCTAGCAGAACCATAGAAGACAAGCTTAATTTTTGTTGTTCCATATTTTTTCATTACAGGTCTTTGTGATAGTTTATTAACGTCGTACTGAAAAACAACACAAGGTCCATCGGCAACAGACTTCATTATTTTGAACCACAGTCAAGTAAGAGAACAACACCTGAGCTAGCACCTCCTCCCTTACCAAACTTCCGCACCACACCAACAGAAGAGTGTTGAGCCTTGACAGATTTAATGTGCTTTAGTCCCAGCTACAAGGCGGGTCATTAGTGGAATCAGAACTTGAACCCTTGACTTGACGAAAACCGCCGGCCGCGACCATAACCACTAGGCTATCGCAGCCACAGGTTTATGAGATAAGTTATACTTTTGAGTTGAATTTCTTTCATGATACTTTCTCAATAATGCTCAAATTATGCCACTCTTCTAATGTTTCATCATATTTCACATACAGGTTTTCAATATTGAATATGTTATCTTTCTAATCTTCTTAAAGCTAAATATTTATACAAAGACACAGCTGAAGATTTGTTTCCTTCAACGGTAACATCATTTCATAGTGCCTTCTTCATTCGGTTACCAATTTCAAACAATTCATTTTTCCTCATTCTTTCCCTGTTAATCTTTTAACTGATTTCTTATACGTTGAATACATAATCCCAAAATATCTGGTTGGTTGATTTTATTAACGTCGCACTTGAAGCAACATGACTGCTGTTGCCGATGGAACTTGTAATTTTAAGCCTCTGTCAAGAGACAAGGAAGACTTCTGAGCTGGCACGCTCTCTCCTAACTTCTCCACCATGCCAACGGAAGGACTTTCAGCCCCAACAGATTTAATGTGCAAGGGTGGCTACAAGGTGGGTCTTTGTGACATCAGGACTTGAGCCTACTACACCACAAAAACAGCCGATCACAAGTCCGCTACCATGAACATTAGGCTACCGCGGCCACCAAAATCATATCAAACTTTCATAAACCTGAAATAAAACCTTACTTGTGTGAATAAATTTTCATAATTACTAGAAAATAATTTGCACATTAATATTCAACCAAAAAATGTCTCTGTTGCAGAGAGGTCATTAGAAAGTTAAACTTATAAACCACATTAAGAATATTTACAACTATATTCGTACGTAACAATGTTAACTGACCCTGGTTGGACAATCTGCAACAATAAAAGTTAATGAAGTTAAGAATTGCACCAATAAAAGTTAAAATTATTGGTGCAAGAACCAAATTTGGCTTTACTACACCAAACATATCTATGATCTAGACATTAGAAATGGGGGGGGGGGACTGGTGACAAGGAGAGTCAAAAATAGAGAAGAATTGCAAGGGAATCAAGGGCTGAAACACCCATGTTTACAAAAGACAGTAAACCCGATGAGAAAAATATCACTAGTATACTACAGGGTCATGATGCTCATGCTTACCTAAAGAAGGTAAGATCTTAAGGGGATAATCTGTAGCAGTAATCTGAATATTTAGACAAGGGTCTAACCATGTCTTCCCAAGGTCACTTAGGAAGAAGATGAATTGTTTTGGACCGCACAAAAAAAAAAAAAAAAAAAAAAAAAAGATCAAATATATAGTTAAGTATTTTACACTGAATTTATGATTTTTGTATAATAAAGGCTACAATTATACTACTGTTTCATGCATCTTATAAGACATATTTTACACATAACACTTCATAAATTTTACCAAAATAAAGATAGCTAGTAAATATAAATTTAAAGTGATATTTGATATTAAATTTTAGAAACTAATGCATCAATATCTGGTTCGACTGAAGTGATTGCGATTCTCACAGAGCCCTCAAGATCTTCATCCGATATTCTGGTTCTAATTTTGCTCTTAATGAACTTCTGAACTATCACTAGTATTCATGTAGTAATCATTCATTCAATTCGTTACCATGAATAACAAAAAATTGTACAGCTATGGATATCTGCCTTTGGTCGGGTATCATTATAAGTCCAACAAAGAAACTTAATGAAATTTCTCTTCAAGTTGAATGTCCGATTCCAACTCTATGCATTCCATTTGAAAATTTGTAGGCAACATATCTATATCGATTGTATATGGAGTCTCAAATATAAACCTTAGCTTATTTTTTCGAAAATCATGAAACCTGTTTTCAAATTCTTTTACCAGATCTCAAAGTAAGCCTGCGAATTTCTCCCATTTTTTTGATAATGCTTGATAATGCCCATTTTTTGCTTTTGTTTCAATTTCATTCGGAATGCATTTATGGTTTGAAGCATAGCTCAGATAAATTGGTTTTTATCTTAAAGCCACTTGTTAAGTCATTTAAACGACTTGTCAAATCTACAAGAAATGCTAAATCTTCAAGGTAGTTGGCATCATCAAGTTCTGGCATACATTTTGCTTTCCATATCAAGAAGGATTTAATTTCATTCAATATGTTAAAATCTTTTTAACATTTGGCTTTCATTAAGCCACCTATAACTTCTGTAAAGTATATGATATAGACATACTCATACTATAAGCATTTAAAAAAAATCCTAGAAATGGCAACAATTCAATCCCTGCACCCTTTTAAAATTCACAGTTTTGATCATGATCCACTTTAAAGCTCTTCTACATTAGTTCTCTTGGTGTATTATACAAAGGTATTTCATCAAACAAGAGTAATCCACTGTCTTGTCCATCTGACTGCATCAGTAAACATGCAATAGTAAAATGAATCATAGAACTGTGGCTCTTTATTTGTGTTCACTTGGGGAATAAGCTTGGTTTCAGACAAAGCGGTAGTTTATCGAGAAGATGTTGTTTTAAATAGAAATCGCCTCTCTCATCACGCTCAGTCAACTCAACACTCCCAGGTGACTACCCACTAGGCACAAGTACTGATCCCATTCTCATCCCACTAGTTAAATCAATACAATGACAATATTCAGTGCTAGGGTCTTTCAGACCTATCAACTAGTTGAATAACAATTGAGTTGAATTACTTAAGCTAAATAATCTGAAACAACCTAAGGCTGTCTGTCATAAAAGGGATGTGCAAAATGACCACTAAATGGACCTTCTGCCAACATTATTTATTTCTGTCCATGTACATTGGTGCAGATAAATCATGAATGTTGACTCACTTATAACTGAAGGCAATATTACAGGCTCCTATTTGGCATAAGATTTGTATAATGTTCAGAAACGAAAGACAGGGAAGGACTTGAATTTAAAGATGTACCTAGGCACTTTGTCCCTTTCATACATTCATTTGAAAGAGTTTCTCTATGTGACTGTCATCTATGTTTACCTCTTTTCAGACAGTATTGGACACATCAATGGAACATGGTGATTACATCAGACAAGGCAGATGCAATTCAGAATAGAAAAATTCGAGATAAAAACCAACGTTTTTAAATAATCACAAAGTACATTGATTATTGTACATAAAATTCAAAACAAACAGGTGATAAACACATAAACAATTTAATTATAATTTAAATTTAATCAATCATTTATTGAATATTTTTTACTAAAAAATTTTACAACACATACAAGCCTTTCCTTCTTAGTTTCCAAATATTTTTGGATTACCAGATCTAACAGCGTGGAGGTGAGGTGAGGCTGATTTGAGTATGATTGGCTAAGTGTAGATAAATCTACATGTATTACATGTCATCCAAAAACGTGGACAAAACACAAACGATCTTTATTAAAAAATTACGAATGGAGCAAATAAAAGTTATGCATCTAATAATTTTTACTAATTCATGATTTAGAGTCGACATGCCAATCATTTAAATTCTACTTTCTTAGTACTTCTGAAATGCTGTACATCAAATTCTAGAAAACATAATTTTTAACTTTAAAATTTACTTAAAAAGACACATTTGTGAACGTATTAAAAAATTCATAATATAAAATCAAAACAGGCATTTGAAAGTTTGTAAGTCATGCTATTAAAACTGGCAACCAAAATTCAGAAAAAATTATTGTGATATGACATGGCGCCAAATATTGGAAACTTTCTTTCTTGCGAATGATTACTGACTAAAAGTCAGCAACCCTTACTATCTCGGAGATAGTATCTCCCCTTTGTGAGTAGAAAAGTTTTACGATACATCATGAGGCGTATGGGGGAATTCCCGATGTTCCCCGAGGGGGAAAAGAAATTTCTTCCTCAAAGCGCCGAGTGGAAGGAATATTTTGACTTATTAAAATTATTGAAATATTGGTTAAAACTTGTCACAAATGTCTAAATATTGCATTGTTAGGCAAGTAAGAACGATTCCCAAAGTTTCAAAGTTCTAGCTTGATGGGAAGTTGGTTAAATTAACGATCGAAAATTTGATGACACACACAGTCACCAAGTGAAATTCAGAAAACGTTTTAAAATACAAGCAGGGAGAAGGAATTTTTCTCCCCTTTGTACAAACAATCCTGATGCAGATGTCAAATCTATTATTAGTTCAACTGATGATTTTGAGTACAGTTAGTTTTATCAAGCAGCAGGTCCAGGCATTCTACATATCTTCAGAAGAAACAAAATTAGAGCCCATATGACAATCATGTTGAAATATGACAGTATTCCTTCATTCGATAGTCCAATTCATTTTTATTTTCTATATAATGCATTTGTAATAAGATGCAACATTTGCAAGTAAGATTTTCATCCTTATAAGTTTGCACTTTGCAAGTCATTAACAGCCAACATTCTTATATGTAAACATTCTAGCTATTTAAGAAGTGTGCAATTATGCAATTTCTTTAACGTATTTCTATTATTTTTACTAAAATTATTTTAATGAAATAAACTTAGAAGTCTTTAAATCTAGTGTTATTATAAGTCTTATTTCAAACTCAAGCTTAATATTAGGTTACACAGCATGGGACACTGTTGATCAGGACAAAAAAAACCCATAAAATTTATACCACACCATCATCAAGTTACCACAACTAATTACAATGTCGTAAGAAAAGTTCTATTATTAATATAGATGCAACTAATCTAGTTAGATCATAAAAAATAAGTTCAAAATTAATAAAATATATTTATGACTTGCTTTGAAATATTTAATGAGGAAAAATGTTCTTGAATGCCAACCTTGTATTAAAGAAATTACACACAACTTTAAACATTTCCTTCCAAAAAAATTACCTAGAAAATTAAAGTTCCATATACATACAATAAATATGTCAATGACACAATTAGAATACTATTTTCACTGTCTAAAAATGTGTTTTGTTAATTATTCAGTAAGTACATATCAATTTTAATTGCAAATAATAATTGTTACTTCTATTTTCTGTTCCATATAGAGATATATGTAAAATAACTTTTTTTTAATATATTAATTAAAAAATTACTTGTATTAAATGCTTAATTTTTCTAACCGGATATTGAGCATTAACACGGAAAAAAAACCCATCAAACTATTGTTATAAAAATAATTACATCCAAGAAAACTTGTAAAAATCACAAACTTGTATGTTATTTTGCAAAATATAATACCAAAAACTAATATTATAGGTAAATTAATGCAAGAAAATATGAAATCAAGTACAATTATTAGATTTGAGATGAAAAACATAAAAATTAAAAAACAATAAAACACCTGTAAAAAATACTCAATTTTGAGTCGCTAAGAACAAATGTTAGTTAATGTTGAGTTTGTTAAAGAACAAATTGAAAAAGTAATGAAATCTATTTTGATAACAGTTAAAAATAATAAACCATATATTAAATTTCTTTACTGAAAATTTACATTTTTAATTTCACCATAGCATAGGATTTATGTGATGGAAGATAAAAAATACAGTAAAATTCCAAATCCATTTTACAAAATGAGCTAAAAATTTTAATTTGTCGATATTTTACTTTTCTCGTCTTCCCTCCTTTTTATATAAATTTCTAAGACAAGAATTATAGAAAAACTTTGTTTCAATATATTTTCTTTATGGTATCATTAAAAGAATAAGCAAAAATAAAAAGTGTACCATTCAAAGCTATGAAAGTTTTCCTTATGGCTAAATACTTTAATAGAAGTGCAACTATCAAGAATTAAAAGTATTAAGAAATGTTTATGACTTATTGATGTAGAATAGTGATTCTTAACCTTTTTAAAGCTACTGCTGCCCCCCCCTTGTGAAAATTATGTATTTTAGGATATTAGTTTAGTTTTAATTAACATCACACTAGAAGGAACATGAGGGCTATTAGCGACGGACCTCGTAATTTTGAACCACGGTCAAGTGACGAGGACGACACCTGAGCTGGCACCCCCCTCTCCTAACATCCACACCACGCCAAAGTCCGAACAGATTTAAGCTTGCATCACCCTCGGCTGCACGGCGGGTCTTTGGCGGGTAAGGATCGAACCCGCGACTGAACGAAAACCGCCAGCCGCTAGTCCACGACCTTGACCACTAGGCTACCGCGGTCCCCGTATTTAAGGGTAAGGGTAAGATTACTGAATTAAAAAAGGCAAAATATTTAAGTGATTTTTTTCAATAGACTTACACATCAAATTTGTTTAGTTTAATTCAAAACTTTTGCTCCAGCTCATAGTTATCGCAGTCTATTAGTCAAAATGAATCAGAAAAAGTTTTTTTTCAGCCTAAATTACATTTTTTTTAAAAAAAAGTCTTTTTTCAACTCCAAAAAAAAAGTAGCATCAATGAAACAATCAAGTACCTCTGTCAGTGGGATGGCTTTACTTTAAAGATCAAAGCCAGTTCCTTAAAGTTTGATTCAATATTTCTAAGGAAATGTAGGTGTAACTCTCCTCCTTTGTACAATTTGGAGCCAATTTCTCCCCCCCCCCTTTTTTTTCACTAGATTCGTCACAGCACTGAATCTTCGCTCAACCAGGTAGGAGGAAGGGAAAGCAATTTTTAAAAAAATTTATGATAGGCTACAGTCTAGGGTAGAGATGCCTGATGTTAAATTGAAGCCAAAAATCTGTGCGATGATTACAATTCAGAAAGTTAGTTTTCAAAGTTTCATTAGTTGAAAGTTCCACCTGAATCTGAACCTCTGATTCAATTTTTGAAAAAGGGTTCATGACCCCAATGAGGAATTTCCATGTACAAAATATCCTCAAAATGCTCAAAAGAGTTCTTGTGCCCAGCAAACTTGCATATCAACAAAAGGGATTTCACTGTTCTTATACAGATCTGACAAGCAATCAAAATTCTGCTTCCATAGAGTTTGTTTAGAAGGCATAAATAAGATTTAGTAGTGATCAAATTGATCTCATCACCTTAAAGCTGCAAATTCCGTTAAATTTTGAAAATAAATCGGTCATGTAAGCAACATCATTCTTAAATTTTAATAATGTCTCTCTCAGAGCTACATCTTTCTTTTTGAGATACTCAAGCATAGAGTCTAGATGATTCTGAAACCTACTGAGGGAGATACCTTAGGAGAGCTAGCTAACGGTGTGTACAAACAAGCTATTAGAATTCTTCATCATTGTCATTACACAGCTGCCTGAATAATCCATCTTTGAGAGTATTACTGAAAATTTTGTTCACATATTTAATGACTGATACGAATGGTCATTGAGGCTTTTTTCGATGACGACCCATCATTGCAGAAGCTCTATCAGCAGCAAAAGACAGAATGTTCACAAAAGGAATATTTTCCTCTTTAAAATAATCTTTAATAGTATTGAAAATAGTTTCACCTTTAGTATTTACAATCAAGCTTTCCGGCAAAAAGCATCTCTTGAATAATTTTTCCTTTCTTCACAAACAGGAATTTTGCCAACAGTAAAATTTTAGTACTTGGCAAGGTTAATTCACCAACTTAAAGAGAAAATTTGATGGTTAGCAAAAGTTTGTAAAATAAAACTTCCAATATCAGCCATCTCATCAATTCATCATCTCACTGTATCATAGCTTAATGGGACATATTTCGTTACACTGGAAGTGGATAGATGGTGTAAAACCATATGTACGAGTAAAACTTGCTTGACCACCAGCAGTATAGATTCTTTTCCAATGGTATAAGCTTTATCCGATTTAGCAAATAATTTGGATATATTATAAGAGGTTATCAAACCATTGTTGCATGGTTTAGATGAGGATGATTATACACTTGAGACCAATGGTGCCTTCAGAAACTTGTTCCTGATGATCATGAAAAACGACAAATATTTATTTTGTTTGTCAGGATACACTTTTCGCAGATGTTCTTGCAAACGAGATGGTTTTATTGCTTCATTTAACAACACTTTGTTATAAAGTAAACATATGAGTAGTAGCGAGTTCAATTGCAACTGAACAAATTATCAATACACAAGTCTAAATTTCATGAACATGGCTCTCACATTGACAACACTTCTTTTTGTTAATCGAAATCATTCACTGCAGAAAAATATTATGAGGGAAAGATTATTATTTCTCAAAATTAACAATTAATGATATAGAACTAATAAGTGCATTTGGCCAAGTAACCAATGAAAGTATACTGAATCTGAGGATAAAATACAGTAATGAAGCTAACAAAAGTCAATACATAAAATGCATGCCAAAACAAATTTTATTACTGAAAGGATACTGAATACACGAACTGCTATTAATCACAATAAAGAGAATTCACTAAATGGCTTGAATGAGCAAAGGAAAAATAGCTGACACAGGCACTGTGCTAGTTGGGATTGGTCCTGAGTGTTAAGTTCTTCAAAGTCATCCTTCTCTCTCTCTTGCTTTGGACAACTTGCCAGTCCCATTCTGAGAACTGTGCAAGGGGAGTCGTGTTTCATTGAATTTTCTGACATCATTATACGGAGTCTTGACGGTCATCATGAGTCAATACACACAAAGGTAAAACTATCACTGATTACTCTAAGACAAAATACCACCCTTTCTCCTTTCTTTTGCACAACAGATACACAATTATTAGTGTAAAGAAAGAAAAGACCTAGGAAACATAGGGAACAAAACTTACCAGTTTCAAAGTTGTCGCATAAATTCTTTTTACAATTGGTAAAAATGGTGTAAATTGAATAATTGACTTAATAAATTTGAGTTTAAAATTTTGAATGCCAAACATTAGTATGGACCCCCCCCCTATCACTCAAAGCAAGTTCACTACTCCTAAAGATCCTCTCACGACCCACCAGGGAGGGAGAGGATATTTATGCCCTCAGTTGAGAACCAATGATGTGGACGAAACAAAAGGATTTTTACCGACTAGATGGAATATGTGAACTTTAAATAAAAGGTTAATTGTGGGGCCATAATAGCAATTGTGCAAGCAAATGAGAGACACTCCTGATAAAACTGATAAACTCAATATCTTTTTTCAAGCAATATGTACCCAAATTTAAATGTTCAATCCTCTTGGTTTAAATATTATTTCATGGAACGCAGACAGTGTTAGATCTCGCATAGTCGAGTTGCGAAATTTCATAGATAAGCATACTCCCGATCTAATTCTATTACAAGAAACTCATTTGAGACCAGTACATACTATTAAAATTGCAAACTACACTATTTACAGGAACGACAGAGCACTCCCTGATCAATCAAACCACACACGAGGCGGCACTGCAATTCTCATCAAAAATTCTCTCCAACACTATAGAGTTCCCACCCCTCAATTACGAGTGTCTGAAGCAACGACCGTTGCTATCACACGTCCGAGAGAAAAACCAATTTTCATTTCTTCAGTCTACATTCCACCCCAATCAAATTTAACTTCCCACATAGCAAACGATCTCCAAGAATTATTAAATATAGGAACTCCAAACATAATGATTGGAGACTTCAACGCAAAACACACACAATGGAATTGTAACACAAACCACCCTAGAGGCATTAAACTTCTAAAATTTACAAACTCTAACAACATGAAAATTATAGCCCCACCCACCCCTACTAACTTCACCCAATTGGCACAGACCACCATAGACATCACCTTAACGAAAGACGCCTATTGGCCAATTACCTGCACCTCCCTCCCCGAGCTCTCGTCCGACCATAACCCAATATACACATTCGTAGACTTAAGAACCAAGATACACGGCAAAGACAACAAAGTTTACACCAACTGGTGTAACTTTAGCAACTACCTACGAAATACTAATTTCACCCTCCCAAATATTTCAAATGGAGAGAACTTAGAAATGTATGTCGCCGACCTAACAGACAACATACTCAAAGCATACAACACATCATCAAAACCATATTCTAAACATCAAACCCAACATATCAACAAAGACATCCGAGAATTAATTAATTACAGAAACAAAACCAGAAAAACTTGGCAATTCACAAGAAACCCAGAACACAAAAAACACTTTAACAAAGTCAACAAATTACTAAAAACCAGAATAAAAGAACAATCCACAAAAGATTGGGAAAATACTCTAGCTTCACTCAATACCGAACGTGGCTCCATCTGGGGAGCAGCAAGAGAACAAAGAAAACGAAGCAGTACTATCTCAGCCATTAAAGGCCCCACAAGTATCGCAGTAGCAGACTCAGAAAAAACTGAACTCTTAGCAGATTCTTTAAAAAACCAATTTCAACTAAACAAAACCAACACCCCATAGGACAATTACACATGTTGTTCACAACTTCCTATCTAACAATAAAAATTCTGAAAATGAGCCCTACCCACACTGTCTCCCTTCTGAAGTTATAAATTATATCCACAAAATTAATATTAACAAATCACCCAGTCATGATGGAATAACTAATAAAATGCTTAAAAATCTCCCTACACCATTTATCCTTCAAATTACTAATATCATCAATCACATGTTAAGACTTGGTCATTTTCCTAAACTTTGGAAAACAGCCTCTATTCAACCCATTCTTAAACCAGGAAAAGACCCAACTAATGCTGAAAGCTACAGACCTATATCACTACTACCAATCCTGGGAAAATTAGCTGAAAAAATAACGTTAAATAGACTTTCCAATTACTTACAAGAAAATCAAATCATCATCCCAGAGCAGCACGGCTTTATGCCACATCTCTCCACCACGCACCAACTTACTCGAGTTACAACTTATATCAGAGCAGGATTCAAAAATAAAGAGAAGACAGGGGCTGTCTTCCTAGACATTCAAAAAGCATTCGACCGAGTCTGGCATGAAGGATTAATTTTCAAATTAATAAAAATTAATACCCCACTTTACTTAATTAACCTCATACATTCCTACCTTAAAAGCAGAAACTTTGTAGTAAAAATTAATAATACTTATTCAAATCCAAGAACCATTAACACAGGAATCCCTCAGGGCTCGCATCTTGGGCCAGCCTTATTCCAAATATTCGTGAACGACATCCCTAAACACGACAACACCATTCTCTGCATGTTCGCAGATGACACAGCGATACTAGCAAAACACAGAAATAACAAAGTTATCATTCATCATATCAACAGACACATCTCAATACTGGAAGACTGGTTTTCCAAATGGAAAATTGTACTTAATGTTACAAATACGGAAGCCGTCTTCTTCACAAGAAAAATGTCAAGATCACCATTACCACAAATTTTTATTCACAACACACCAATCCCCTGGTCTCAAAAAGCCAAATACCTTGGCATAATCCTTGATAAAACACTCACTTTCAATCAACATATTACACATCTACAAGATAAATTCCGACTTGCCGCGAATAAATTAATCCCACTTATCTGTCGGAAATCCAAGTTACCTATTAAATATAAGTTGCTTATCTATACACTGTATCTGCGACCCATCATTACCTATGCTTGTCCAGTTTGGAACCAGGCCGCTCAAATTCACCAAAATAAACTAGAAATCTTTCAAAATAATATCCTGCGTATGATTGCCCAAGCTAGATGGTATTACCGTAACGAAGATATCAGAAACTCTCTAAAATACAATAAGCTTCAAAACTATAATAATAAAATAACTGAAAAATTTAATAACGCCCTATCCAACCACCCAAACCCCTCAATTCAAGAAATCAATCATTATTTTCGAAATTACAGAACCCCGACAAGCCTAGATTAGCATATATATATTCCATTAACGCACTACCCCCTCATCCACGCCCTCTCCCCAACTAGAAAGAAGGAGCAAATTCTCCTAACCAAGTTTGTATCTGCTTCCTGATTGGACACAAGCACTATCCCCCCCACCCACCTCCACCTCACTGCTCACTCATCAAAGCTCATGTAATAAAGCTTTTTCACATCACTTTTTTCATAAATTGGTTTAACTTAATTTTATTTTACTACTCTCTTTAAATTATTACTTGTGCAGCATTAACCAGGGTATAGAAATAGTTTTATCAGGTTCAACTCAGATATAGAGATACAGACCCATCTGGGTTAGGTGCTCTAAATAAACCTTCAATACGAACTGTCCGAAGCGCTTTGAAAAAAATGAAAAAGAAATAAGTAATCTTTTTGCATCATCCAGTATCACATCCACACCAAAAAGTATCCCTCGCAATAAATTGGAATTCATTGATATTTTCGTAGATGGGAAAAAAATAAAATTTCTAAAAGATTCAGGAAGTGAGTTAATAATCATAAATAAAAAACTTTTTCCCACAAAAACAAAAACAGGTAATATACAAATTAAAAGTTGTTTTGGAAATATTGTAGAAGCCGAAACAGCTAGTTTTAACTTTTCTTTGGATGAAAATCAGAATATAGAATTAGATGCGGTGGTCTGTAAACAGTTAGTAGGAGACGCAATTTTCCCCCTGCATGCTTAGAGTTATTACCAAATTCACCCACAGCTGGGTATCGGACTATTGCGAAATGTAACTCTTCCCCCTCAGGGGAAAGTTTTTTGTTTTTTATTTCAGCGGGTGCGACTGAAGAGATAGATTTATCCCATATTGCTGAGAAGGGATTACATAATACTGTTTCTGATTTGGTCATGAATTATTGCCCAAATAAAAAGCCTTGTAGCACTGAAATAAAAATGAATATTATATTGACAGATGAAACCACAGTTTCACAACGACACAGGAGAATTTCTTTTGCAGAACAAAAAATAGTTGATAGTCAAATTGAGGAGTGGTTAAAAAGTGGAATAATAAAACATTAGTGTTCAAATTATGCGACACCGATTGTTTTGACTAAAAAGAAAGACGGTTCTTCGCATTTGGGTATAGATTTTAGGCAGTTGAATAAAAAAGTTATTAAAGACTCATTTCCTATGCCTCAAAAAGGAGTTTTAGATCATTTGAGCAAAGCTAAAGTCTTCACAACGATTGACTTAAAAAACGGATTTTTTCATGTTCCAGTTGAGGAAAAATGTACAAAATATTTAGCTTTTATTACACATTCCGGTTTATATGAATTTTTGAGAGCTCCTTTCGGACTTTCGACGTCACTAAGCGTATTTCAGAGATTTATTTATCATATATTTAGGAATTTAATACGAGAGAATATTGTTGTAATTTATGTAGATGATTTTATTATACCGGCCAGTAATGAAGAAGGCCCATAATGAAGGTGTAGAGAAATTGAAACTCGTTTTAGAAGTAGCCAAAGAATATGGATTAGAGATTAATTTTAAGAAATGCCAATAATTTTAAGAAATGCCAATTCTTAAAAAGAAAAATAGAATTTTTGGGATATATTATAGAAGATGGTATGATTTACCCTTCTTTAAATAAAACCCTAGAAGTTCAAAATTTCCCAGAGCCCCAAAATCTTAAAGGAATTCAAAGTTTCTTAGGTCTGACGGGATACTTCAGAAAGTTTATCGCCAATTATTCAAAATTGCTAAGCCATTAAGTGATCTCCGCAATGAAGCCGAATTTATATTTGGACCGGAACAAAAACAATCCTTTAAGAAACTTAAGGAAATATTGTCGACCAGCCCTGTGCTTCAAATTTTCAAACAAACCGCACCATTGGAATTACACATGGACGCCAGTAGCCATGGTTTGGGTGCTGTTCTATTGCAAGATTTTGGAGTTGGTCAATTACATCCTATTCACTTTATGAGTAAGAAGACGACTTCCCAACAAGAAAAATTATGTAGCTATGGACTTTTAAGTCTTGGCTATAGTAGAAGCTCTCAAGAAATTTAGAAACTACCTTTTAGGATCTAAAGTTAAAATAGTTACAGACTGTGATGCCTTCCAAAAGACGATTTTTAAGAAAGATCTGACCCCTAAAGTTGCGAGATGGGCCCTACTCCCAGAAGAATTCTAATACAAAATGGTTCATAGACCTGGTCAACAAATGAAGCACGTCAACACATTGAGCAGAAATGTTATGATGGTTACCTGTTCTCAAGGAGAAATTACAGCGAAGATTACAACAGCGTAAAATAGTGATGAACATCTCAAATTACTCAAACTACTAGTCGAGCAAGGACTGAAGGAAGAGTACGTGATAAAGAACGACATACTGTACAAATGCGACGGTGGTCAAGAATTACTTGTAGTACTGGAGGCACTGGAATTTGAAATCATTCGTAATGTGCATAGCAAAGGTCACTTTGCAGTGTCTGAAATGGAGGATCTGTTGAAGAGGGACTTTTATAATCCTAACCTCAAAAAGCAAATAGAAAAAATCATCGCAAACTGTGTACAATGCATTTTATGTGAAAGAAAGCGTGGGAAAAATGAAGGTTTACTGAATCCTATACCTAAAGAGAGCGTACCTTTAAGTACGTATCATGTCGACTTCATTGGACCGTTAACGTCCACGAACAAGAATTATAATCCCGTTTTTACTATCATCGATGCATTTACAAAATTTGTATGGTTGTATCCAGTAAAGTCACCTTCAACACAAGATGCATTACAGAAACTACAACAAGTAACTTTTGGAAATCCCTCCAGAGTTATCACTGATAGAGGTCCAGCTTTCATTTCTAAAGAATTTGAAGAGTACTGCATTCAAGAGAAAATCCATTATGTATTGATCACAGCTGGTGTTCCTAGAGGGAATGGACAGGTGGAAAGAATCCACAAGACTTTGATTCCAGTACTGGCAAAATTGTCATCGGAAGATCCAACGAAGTGGTATATGTATGTTGCAGATGTACAAAGGATCTTGAACAGTACTACGTGCAGATGTACAAAGAATACACTTTTTGAGCTCCTCACTGGTGTCAAAATGCGAAACCGAGAGGATCTGAAGATTTTAGAAATTCTCGAGAAAGAAGAAACAGATATGTTGATGATCGGGAAGAAATCAGAGATGAAGCAAGAAAGAATATCTTGAGGATACAAGAAGAGAACAGAAAGTCATACAACAAGAGAAAAAAGAAAGCACGAGTGTACAATGTGAATGAATTAGTAGCCATACAGCGCACTCAATTCGGAAGTGGTCTAAAGCTTAGACCCAAGTTTTTGGTCCATACCGAATTACGGCAACCAAGGGAAAAAACTGGTACGAAGTGGAAAAAGTGGGACACCATGATGGTCCTGGTGACACCTCTTCAGCTGCCGACCACATGAAGCCTTCGTCTGCCGACCTAAGACTTTAAAGATTTTATGTACCATTTTATGTTTTACTGTGTTTGTCCTTTTTATATTACAGGTAGCATCGGATGTTTAAAGAGCGAACGAGGTTTGGAGGACGATACTAGTGTCAAGAGTGGCCGAGTTGTAGGATTGGAGCGAGCACTGACCACATGATGGCGCTGCAGTCAGAGACGGATAGTGGCGGCTCTTGCTTGTAGAGGCAGAGTGCTCCAGGGGACGAGGACAAGAAGGTTCTGTTCAACTGTGCGGAGGTGGAAAAGAACTTTTAACTAACAACAGTGAGAAAGTGGTTGTAGTGGCAAATGAATAGTACTTTGTTATTGCGTGAAGGCAGTACCATTAGTATGTGTTGTACCTTTAGTATATATTGATTTATGTTGATGTCCTACCTGCGTGTATCAAATTAAACTGTGTTTTGTTCAAACTTGGATAAATCCTTTTATGAGAAGAAATTTAATTCCTGTGACCCCTACATATATATATATATATATATGTGTGTGTGTGTGTGTGTGTGTAGGGGTCACATATACATATATATGTGTGTAGGGGTCATATATATATATATATATATATATA
>BMAW01105318.1:61754-118437 GCA_019974015.1 Nephila pilipes
GGTAAGATGAAAAGCATATCAGAATGACCGAAACTATGTTTTTCAAGAATTTTTTTCCTTGGTAAGATGAAAAGCATATCAGAATGACCGAAACTATGTTTTTCAAGAATTTTTTTCCTTATGCTTTCCAAGAAACACAGCTTCAAGAAATAAATAATTTTAGACCCTTTTCTCTAAAAGAGACTTAGCCATGACTTCACTTTGTATTTAATATAAATTACTATGCAAACAGTATCTTAAGTTCTCTAAATGTCTTTCACATGCACAAAAATGATGTTCTCAGGAATTTCAGGATAGTTACATTTAGGATATTTCAGAATGCTTTTATTTTATCAAAAATATTGGACAAGTATGATTTTTAAAAAAGTTGACTTGACACATTTAGCTAGAAATGTGGGTTGTGAATATACGTCCTTAGAAAATTCAAGACATGGTGCTTGTAGCATCAAAAATGGTTTGTTTTTAGTAAGCATTATGACTAACTAGACAGCTGTCTCAGTTATTTCTATCACATGGTTTCATTTTTATTGTTGATTGAAGGAAGAAACTTGTATTTTAGAAAAATGGGGGGGGGGAATGAGTTTTGAGTAGTTTATTAAACATTTATATTTAAAAGGCTTAACACTGAAAGAGATCAAAATGAGTTTGGATGAAGTTCATGGCACATCTGCTCCTGAGTTTGCAACTGTTTATTAGTTGGGTAAATGAGTTTAAACATGGCCATACATCCACAAAAAATGAACATCATTCAGGACATCCAAAATCAGGGCAAAAATGGGTGCCGCATTTGCTCACAGCAGAAAATAAATGCAATAATGCGATTGACTCTGAGTCTATTTTGGCGCTTTTTCATCACAATCCTGACGAGTGTCTGTGTAGATACATAACTGAGGATGACACATGGATACACTACTACACTCCAGAGACAAAGGAACAGACAAAATATTTGGTTTTTGAAGGTGAACAGGCTTCGAAAAAAGCAAAGATGGTGAAATCGGCTGGCAAAGTGATGGCCATGGTTTTTTGGAATGCATGCAGAATCATCTACACTGATCACTTAGGAAAAGGAAAAACAATAACTGAGAGTATTATGCATTGTTATTGCACCAGTTAAGAGAAGAAATCAAGAAAAAATGCCCTCATTTGCAAAAGAAAAGGATCCTCTTCCATCAAGACAATGCACTGGTGCACACCTGCACAATTTCAATGGCCAAAATCATGGAATTAAAGTTCGAATTATTATAATATCCAAGGTACTCACTGGATCCCCCCCCCCCGACTTTATTTCCAAACTTAACCCGTTTCTGCCCAGCGTCATATTTATAGGACAGTTCATTTTCACCATTATAAATAAAGCTATTCAACATTTTGCCGATTCTTTTTCTACCCCTTGAAGAGTAATGGTTTCACCCTACTTACTTAAACCAATTTGGATGGAAGCATTTTTCAGCAAGCTGCAGACACCTAAACTTCGCCATTTTCATGATTTTTTTTTTTGCTGAATTTCATTGTAATCGTACAAAAAGGTTTTAAAGGTAATTTTAAATATTTTTTCAAAATTTATATTTCAGATATTCTATTAACAGGTATCTTATAATGTTTTAGAATTATTTTTACTTTTATTAGTTTTAATTACAAATTTAAACTACTGTCCTAAAAATAGGACACTGGGCAGATTCGTTAAATTTTCTGATATTTAGTTTATTTCATAGTGTTCAATATGTCGCGGAAAAAAGTTTTTAAAACTGCCGAGGAAGCTGTAGAATATCTATTTTCGGAGGAATTAGAGTCTAAAATGATTGTTTTGCCACCTGAAGTAGATGAATTTACAGATGAAGGTTTTGATGACTTGGAAACTCTTGACCCATCTGTAAGAGACGTAATTTGTCCTATAATTTGTAAGTTGACCTAAGAAAGAGTGGATTTCGAACAACAGGAACAATAAGAAGTGATAGAATACATCATTGTCAACTTGAAATTGATTCTACTTTCAAAAAAACTAGCCGTGGTTCACATGATTTCTACTTTGATGTGAAAAATAAAATTACTGCTGTAAAATGGAATGATAACAAATGCATTACACTTGCGACAAATTTTGACATAATTGAGCCACTAACATGTTTCAAAAAGTGAAAAGCTGAAAAAAATAAAATTGAACAGCCATGTCTCGTAAACAATTATAACAAAAACATGGGTGGTATAGAATCTCATGATTGGCTTGTAGAGAAACATACCATAAGAATCCGTGGAAAAAAATGGTATTGGCCAATTATTACCCGAATAGTAGACCTGGCTGTTACAAATACCTGCGTTATTTACAACATGGTAAATGCAGAGAAAAAGAGTATCAAAGAAATAAGGAGACATATTGCAATAGCCTATCTAAAAAAAGGCAACACAGTACAAATACAAATTGGTATACTAAGTTATACAATTTCATCTCGAATGAAGGAAATAGACACTGTTAGACGTGATGGAGTTGGCCATATAATTAGTAAAAGAGAAAAACAAAGACGATGTCAAATGCAAAATTGTTCGGGAAAACCTCTTACATTTTGCATGAAATGTAATGTAATTCTATGTACAAAATGTTTTCCAAATTACCATACATAGTGTGAATATGTTTAAACTTAATAAAAAATGTCAAATTTATTTGTGTTTCATTTTATTTTGCATTAAATATTAAAGTTCAATTGTTATTGAACAGAAACGTAATCAAGTAATTAAAAACAAAGGAGAAATACTAAGTGTTCAAAAACTTCCATATCCACCCAGCGTCCTATTTATAGGACAGTAATTATCTTGGATCCTAAATTAATGGTGTGGAGTTTAATTGCATATTATATTTAATTTAAGTGCTTAGAACATAATTTTAAAAGTTTTTAACAAAATTTCAATTTGAAATTAAGTTGGGCGTTAATAGGTTAATGGCCAAAATCATAGAATTAAAATTCGGATTATTACAACATCCACAGTACTCATTCATTCCCACGTCACTTCTGCACGAGATTATGGCCGAAAAACCAAAATTCTGAAAACTGTGTACTTGGTGAGTAGCTCACAATCCAGCAGAGATTGAAATGTCACGGCACTGCTTTAGACTTCTTGACATGATACAATAAGGGTGATGCCTTCTAAACTAAATCACCACTGGTGATGTGATCAGGGTGTGTCATATAATCCTGGAATCCTAACTGCAATTGATGGAATGGAGGCACACGTCATCACCAGCACAGACAAAAGTCAAGCCACTAATCATGTGTAGCAGTGTACAGTGATTGATGTGTATAGTGTTTCGGGATTAAGTGTTTTGCTGGTGAATTTCATGGCACACAGACCAACAGTCAATGTGGCACTTAGAAAACTGCATCGTACATCACAGAATAAGTAATGTGGTATGCTTCAGGATGCAATTTTGCTCATTCATGACAATGTACAACCACATACTGCATGTGACATGCAACAATGCCTTAAAGAGTTGCAATAGGAAATTTTTTACCACCCCCACTAAAGTGACTTTCATCTTTTTAAGCACCTGAAGTCCTTTCTTGTTGGCAAGCAGTTACAAAATGACAACTTGAACAGATCCATTGTTACCCAGAGATTGCAATCACAGACGGCACAATTTTTTGACAAGAGTATCCAAATATTTGTGGCCCACTACAATAAATGCCTAAATAATGGTGGTACCTATGTCAGAAAATAGTCCAACTATTGAAGTTCATTATTTAATGAAGGTTAGTACCAAATGATTATTTCCTTTTTTGTTTATGTGTGTTGCTAAACAGAACTTACTTTCTGGATTATCCTCAAAATTAAAACATATTGTATCAGGCTTTGGCCAATGAGATGCGGGTAAAGCAACGTTTTAATGTTATGTATAATATATATATACACAGACACACAAAATGAAGATTAATGTAATAAAAAACATTTTTTTTTTTTTTGAAAATTAAGGATATTGCTGGATGTGAATAGTTCATGACACTTTGGTTTCATACAAATGTTTAACTGTTTTAAGAAGTAATCCAAACTTTTTGTATAAATTAACAAGGCTCATTCAACAGTATTTTGATAGTGATGCAGCCTGTTCTCAAATTTATTAAACACTTAACATTCATTTCAATTCATTCTCAAATGATGAAATAAATTTTTGATGAAAAGCAATGAACATACAGGATTCCCTTTAAGAGTTTTGCAGAGATACTTTGTTTTGAAACCTCTTGAATTTTTAAATTCACCCCGTTTGTCTTTTGAAGTTGCTTATTCCACCCAACTATCTGAAGCCTTCTAAAAACAAATATTCTATTTCGCAATATCACTCTGTATCACTAAACTTGAAAAGGTCTCACATAGTGATGGTTTGAATTATATTAGTGGCTATCTTGTAATTTTGAAACTTGGTTAAATGACGATATATATCACTGAAAGATCTTGCTTGCCGTAAAAAGCAATCTTAGAATACTTGAATATTTTTAATTGCTATTAATTTAGCTTACCTTTTGTGTTAAAATTTTATTATACATACTTAAATATATTATATAAGAAACTATTCATTTAGTATTTTTTTTATGAGTACACTAATGAAAACCTCAAAGCATTTATCTTTCTATTTGAAACTGTCTTTCTTATATTACATGCCTTTTCTTTTTTTTTTCATTGCCCGAGACCATTACTTGTATAAAATCTCATTAACTATGAAAATTAGTGCAATTCCACAGCAAAACCTTTACCAATAATTTCCAATCAAATCAGTTGGCAACATTTTTCTGATTTGGTAAAAATGGTCAATGGGATTTTGCACATATACGTGTGCACCTTACCCTTTTCAACCTTGAATAAATCGTGTTACATATATTAGATTATAACGATCATAAAATATTATTCAATACTTAAAATACATTTGATTAGAATAAAATAATTACCAATTGGAAGAATGCTTTATGGAGCACTAAACTGCAGTCACTTAAAAACTACTTGTCACCACCTTTTTGTTACCTGAAAGAAATGATTACTTATTACCTCTTCACTCCTTTCCATAAAAAATAAAACATAATTCGTTCCATGTACAAATCAATCTAATAATCATGAGGTCTACATTTAGCTACTACAGTAAAAAAAAAAATGAACTTATAGCCCCTCCACCTTTTAAAAAGAACAGGAAAAGCATTAATCAGCAGGATTTGGAACAAATTTTTAACTGCACGGCCAGTGAACAAAACCTTTTTCACCCCTCTTCGATTTTTTTAGATTTCCACTACACTAAGCATAGTTCTGGAGTATATTATGTAAGAGTCTATGTTTGTGATTACTTATTGTTCTTCATTGATTCTTTTGAAAATAATTGAATTTTTCCATTTGTTTGTTCCTCATTGAAAAAAAAAATT
Source organism: Nephila pilipes (assembly GCA_019974015.1). Taxonomy (NCBI): domain Eukaryota; kingdom Metazoa; phylum Arthropoda; class Arachnida; order Araneae; family Nephilidae; genus Nephila; species Nephila pilipes. The sequence continues at coordinate 67,142 of BMAW01105318.1, forward strand.
ATAATACTTTTCTAAAATTTTGATTATTATTAATATACATTATGTATTTTTGTTCAGTATTATTACTCATGAAAAATATTTTGTGCTTGGCATCCAGATCATTTTTTTTTTTTTTTTTTTTCAAATTCATTCATACAAAGAAATTAAAAGTAATGTTCATTCATATTGAATTTTAATTTCTGTTATGCTTAATATAACATTTCATCATTACTTATAGCTTCTTTTATAACAAAATTTTACAAACAGGTAAAATAAAGTTTTATACCAAAAAATCAGGTAAAATAAAATTTTATCTGATTTTTTTTTAAATAATTTTGTTATGAAAACTTAAAAAAAATAAATTTTGATTAATGAACTGCAGTTTATATTTTCTGTTTTAAATTTTATCTTTCACCTTACAATTTTATTTACATAATTATTCTTTCTTAGAAGGCTAATTTGCTCTCCATTTAAGAGTACTCAAAATATTCAAAAATTGGTCTTCATTAGAAGCTTTTTATCCTTCCATCAGAATTGTTTTATTTTTCAATTCATCCAAGCGAAGGATGGGTATAACCAACTAGTTTATATTTTTCTGAAATGTTATTCTTTTTTAAGACAGAAAATACATTATATAAATTTAAAAAATGTGTTTGAAATTTAAATTTGATATCACAGATTTGGAAAATTAAAGATTAAGATTAGATCAAGAATCCAAGAGCATTGATATCAGATTAATTTGTGTGGTGTGCAATAGGGAAAGCAGGATAAGCAAGCTGCCCTGGATGCCTCCAAATACATCTTTGATGATTGTCAGGACACAGTTGGAAGCGGGATTCTTTGCTAAACACTATACTCCCCCATTCAGCATCATTCCAACCTGATCGAGCCATACCACTGTAATCTGGCTCGACAGTGTGCAGACTTGAGTGGCAGGTGACATAGCGGTCGGTACGAGTAGATTTCTCTTATCAGCCATCTGTGAATGGTCATGTGCAGGTCACACTGTTGATAACAATGAATCAGGTGCTGTAACAGCTGATCTGACAATCACTTTGTCCTCCCGATCTGCTGTGGCCCTAGGTCAACTGCTACCATCATGATGCTGAAATCTGCCACTGTCCACCCATTCTTGCCAGCATCTTTTAATCGCTGCATTGCTTCCACCCATATGACGAGCAATTCTCCGAATTGCCCAACCTTCCTCTTACAATCCAATGATACGATTTCTTTCACACTCTAACAGTTGCTCGTAATGAGCTCGAATCCTGCGGCGAGGCATTTTTTCAGTCGTTGAAAGGTATCCTAAATCGCAATGCAACAGAAAATTTGACCATAAGATTGAGAATCACTTCTTATACACACCTGCTGAGTGCGCAGTTCCGATGAGCTGTAGCTCCCGCTATTCATTTATTGGACACCAAATTTTAATCATTTGCATGTTCAGTCTAAATATCTTTGCATAAAAAATTTCATTACAATCGAGCAATTTTTCTTGGTGCGTCATTTTTTTTTTGTTATAGAGTGTAAAACTAGTTCAGAAGACACACAAAATATTTAGTGCCTTAAATATTCAGTTATGTTTTTTGGATAAAGTTTGCCAAAGAAAAATTGAATCTAATTAATTTTAAGATTTCAGTTATAATAAGTAGTAAAAATTAAGTAATCAATTAGTTCAGTGATATTAACAAAGCAAAAATAAAGAACATTTTACTTCATTAATTACTAGAAAAATAATTAGCTTATTTATAGTCCAATTAAACTTTAAGCTACATATATATAATCTTAAATTTTTATTATCTTAAAAGTTAAAAAAAAATTGACCACAAATAAAAAAAAGCGAGTACCTTAATTTTTCCCCCCAGATTTGCTTCTTCTAACAAAAACTCATACTAAGTGTTACATTAGTCTAATCTCATTTTATATAATTCCTCACAGATATAGATCATAATTTTTTATGTGCAAGTTCATTTTTCAAAAAAAAAAAGGGGGGGGGGAAGAGATAGAAAAAAAGAAAAATTTCTTACAATTAATTTCAGTATAATGTTCAGTTGGTTTTATTGATACAAGGCCCATATTTGGTCAGGCTGCCCAAAACATCTGTTAACCCACTAGTAACTAAGTGCATCATGTAAAGAATTATTATTACAAATGTTGTTCTGTAATCTAGATTCAAGGAAAAGGAAATAACAAAAAGGAAAGTATGCTTTGACTAGGTGGGAGGATCAAAAATACATAAAGATTGAGGAAGATACATCTAGTAGCAGACCTACAGCTATCAAGGCGCGAGACAGAAATCTGTTTGCCCCTCCCCTTATTGGAATGGATCACCATACAAAATGTCAACATATATACTCATATACATACACAAACATATATACACACAGAGACATATACATAAGTAGTCAATATTCAAAGAAATCTAAATAGTTTAAGTGTGATTTTGGAAACAAAAAAATCTTAACATTCAAGACAACTTACGTCTAGCAAACAAAAATACACATACTTAAAAAAAAAAAAAAAAAACCTATTAATCTGCCATTTTTGATGTTTTAAAAAAGAAATTTTTTAATTTTTCTGTTAAATAAAGCTAAAACTTTTTTTTCCCGAATTTTAAATCCAGGAAAACTTTTTGAAGCTTCATTACTTTCAGTGGAAATTATTACCAAAGTATTAAGTCTTACTTGGCTCATTGTTAATTAAACGGTTTTCTCATAAGAAATAGATGAAACACTAATGATCAAAAAAGTTTAGGTGCCCAATGCAATTTAAGAACTGATTGATCATTCATATAATAAACTTTACCTGGCAATATTTCATTTTTGTCTCAAAGTTTTCACGAGACTTAAAAAATCAAAGGACACAAAACAAACACAAACAAAGGACACTTTGGAAGACAAAATCAAATTCTTTCAATGGGTCTCACATCCTAACTAAACCAGGACAGTCCACACCCTTCCCCTTTGGTATAGCACCGGGTGTATAACCAATGTTAAGTTAAAGATCAGTATGGTGCATCATCCTTTCTGTATACCTGTTTTATGATGCATCACACATGATCAGTTTATTATATCCTGCACATTTTTTTATTCAAGTAACATTGAATACATTTAACACTGAAGACCTTTCAAAAAATCAGATGATCAGCTCTTAAAATTATAAAATTTTCTGAATGATTGATTTGCACTACTATTTTGGGAAGATGAATTCAAGAAAAATATTACCAAATTTTTAAAATTCAAATTTGGTTTACAAAATCAAACTTAAAAAAACTCTAAATAAATTTTAAACCACAATTCTGATCAATTAGTTGTTCTTAGTTTACCTATCAAATAAGAGCAATTATCAACAATCTATTGACCAAGAATTTAAAAAAAAATCCAAAAAATACATGACTTAAAAAACAATTCATAATTTATTATTAATTTTAAGCACATCCCTTCCTTCTTCAACAATCTCAATATTACTAAATACAATTAAAACAAGATTAGAAATTCGTAAATCTCATTTCCAATATTCTCAAAATTATTTCTCAACAGAACTGTTATACATTCAATCCTTTTATAATTAGTTATTTGTTAAAATCTCTAGTTTTGAAGTCTTATCCTATTCCATTAAAAGTATAAAAACTCCAAAAAAAAAATTATAACAACTACATCATAATAAAATTTCTACTAAAGTGCAACACCTTTTTTCGAAAATTACAGACGAAAAAATTCAATAAGAAAATGTAAAATTAGTAAAAATATCACTTGTTGTGAACATAAAGAAATTTATGTGTATATTATAACACCATAAGTTTCAAATAAAATAAACGACCGTTATATTACCGTTAATTTGTGAGTGTTATATTACCAATTAACAATATTAATATGAATCACCACAATGGCGGCGTTTATAACAAAAGTTGAAACACATTGATAAAAACTGCCAAACCTTTCCTTTACCCAGCGTCTGATTGGTGGACCACTGTAATATTTTCCCTAGTTGACAGAATTAAAGAAGGAAAATAATCTAATTTTCCCCAACACATTTCATGCACCAAAGTAATGGGTTACTTAATTAGATTTTAGCAAATGATTTATTCTTTTATTGCTTTTCGTCGTACTAATCAATTCGTTTGATTCTTATTAATAAATTCATTCTATAAATCTGTTAAAATTAGCTAGAGGTCTTATGGAAAAGATATTTAATCAATTTTGGATTCATACTCATGCATGCATTCTGATGAATATTGCGGTGAAAATCGTAAGTCAAATGTTCTTAAATAAATCCTCAATTCGGAATTGCAAAAAAAAGGGGGGCAGTGCATTCTTGATGTAGGGATCCTTTAGAAAAAATAAAATAAGTTCCTAGAAACAAAATATTTTAATGACAGATATTCGGTGGAGTGGGGGTCTTTACATAAGAGGGTTGAATATTTTTTTTTCCTTTAAACCCCTCAGAGATCCGTCAAATATATTACAAAGCAAAATAGATATTGCTATTTAATACATATAAACTAAAGAGTGGTAATGGTTCAAAATAAAACAAATTTATTTAACATAATTAAGTAAATCAAAATTCGTTTCATTTTCTTAAATGTGCAAGACAAATTTATTCATATTATCTTTTAAGGCTTTGATTCATGGTTCCTGATTCCTTGGATAAAACTGATAGCTAATTTCGTTTTTGAATACTATTGGATCGAAAAAAAAGTTAATGTAAAAAGGGATGCAGATTTTTCTACAGATGCAATGATAGTTATCATTAGCATCTCATTATAATTTTTGAAATATTCAGCAAATTTTCAGATATTTCTTGCATAAATACTACATCCTTTGTATATATATATATAAAAAAAAAAGATCCTGTATTATTTAACAGAGAATGGCTCAAAAGACACGTACGTATAAACTCTCAACTTCTACCGATGTTCCAAGATTTTCTGTATAATTCAAGTTTCAGCTCACAGGCTGACGCCACAAACTTCACCAGCCAGTTTCCTTTTACTTCATTTTACAACACTCATCCCTGAGATTCAGAAAGCGTCTCAAGCACATAACACATATTCAAAGGATTAGGTCTTTTAGGTGATTTAACATACCTTCCAGAGGAGGTGTATCTTCTCATTATTGCATTATGATTATCGGACTCATCATCAGAATTAGATTCTTCCACACCCAGCTCCTTATCAGCACATTCATTTGAATGAATTTCCAAAGGGTATTGGGAGTTAAACTCATTGACGAAGGAAACGCTGTATTGGGAGTTAAACTCATTGACGAAGCATGGAGGTACAGAGGGGCTATGACCCCAGGCATCGCAGATATGGGAGTTGGCTAATGTTGACTGCAGGATTAGGCCATGATCATTAGATCAGATAGCTGTATCGACATCGAGACTATATTGGTACTTAAGCAGAATTTAAAGGTAATTGGACTCGTGGAAGTGGTTGAAAATAGAGTTATTAAATTCAATCTAAACAAATATGCTTATGTGATATATATGTGAAATATATGTGAAGTTAAATAAAAACTTGTCAGATATTTTATTCAAATAAGAAAATAAATTTCACTTATTGAATTTCGAAACGTACGCGGGCCATCACAAACCAATGTTGCCAGACAAATGCAATTAGCGAGTCCGTTTTGATTTTTTTGAATTATCTCTTATTGTCTTGAACAACTCATAGACGTGACAGTGAGCAGATGACATTTACTTTCTTCAACTTTTTAGTTATTTAGTGTTGATATTGTTTATTTTATACAGTGATAAAGTATTTTTTAAAATCTAAGTTTGTTAATTATTGCACTTAAATTTGTTTAACAACAATCATATAGTGGTGAGTGCTAGTCCGATGGACTCTCTTTACTCAGTATCATATCGAAGCCTTGCAATTTTTTAATATTAAAACAAGCATATTAAAAAGGTACGTAATGCACATATGAATTTTTAAAAAAGCATAAATAAAAAAAGGGAGAGGAAAGAGGATAGGAAAGTGAATGAATTATTTACAATGAGGATGATATTTTTTAATAGATTTAAAAAAATTTTATAAAATTTTTATATTATTTTTAATATCATTTCTTATCCCCTCAATGCCTTGGATGTCTAATCTTCAGCAAGAGGAGAGAATTATTTTATATGTTTTTTAAAATTTTATTTAATTTTATTATTGTAAAATTAAAACATTACTTAAACTTTTTTTTTATAACATGAAAGCAGAAGAAGGAAGGGAAAAGTAAAAATGGTTCTTGTGTTGCCTGGGTGTACAACAATGGTCAGCAAACTAGTTCAAGAGATGGGTGGTAGGGATGATGACAGGGTAAGGAAATGATAAGCTGAATAGATGATGTGATGTAGGTCTCGAAGTGCGATGGTTGACTGAGGAAGAGGCTATTGAAGGAGTGATGGAGAAATTAATTAAAAGGGTTTGAGTTGGAATGCAAAATGTTATGGGGGAATTAGATGGAAATAATTATTGTAAGATTGGTAGGGTAGGGCATGGGTTCCATTATTGTGAGCAAAAATTGACTGGGCCCTTATTACTGAATTACTATGATTTGTTAATCTATTATAGAATCTTCTAGAGAGATAGTCATTGTGTTTAATAATAGGAGGGATACTGAGATCCTTGTGTATGACAGAATTTCTGACATACCAAGGTGAGTTAGTAATCATGCGGAGGATTTTATTTTGAAGGACTTGTATTTTTTTAATGTGAGTAGGTGCGGCATTGTCCCAAATGGGGGAAGGTTAAAGTAGGATAGGGTGGATTACTTGTTTATAGAGAAAACTTTGCTAGTAAGAGTTAGTACTGAATTTCTGCCAGTTAAAGGTATACAGTTATGGATTTTGCCCCTGCATTTGTCAATTATTGATTGTATATGAAGTTTTGAAGGGGAGTTTGGAATCCAGGATAACTCCTAAGTATTTAACCTCAGGGTCCCAAGAGATTTGTTCATTAAAAAATTTGAGTTTTTTATTAGGAAGGGGGCGTGACCTTTTCGAAATATGAGAGCTTTGGTTTTATTAGTGTTTGCATCAATCCTCCAGTGTGTCATCCCCTCCTCTATTTGTTTTAAATGATTTTGTAATTTATCTATTATGTTGATTGGATTTTTTCTTTGGGTGAGGATTGTTGCGTCATCTGCGAATAAATAGAGCTAAATAGAGAAAAATATTGTTAGGACTCTGAGGGAAGTCATATGTGTACAAATTATTGCAAATTAGTGAAATTACAGACCCTTGAGGTTGATCATCTTGCATATGGCAAATTATAGAAAGAGTATAATTAAATTTAATTTGAAATGTTCTATTTTTAAGGTACTTATTTAAGAGGACTATTCTGTGTGAGGGGGAATTTAATTTGATTAGATTGAAGATTAATCTGTCATGCCAGAGGCGGTCTAAAGCTCTTTGTATGTCGAGGAAGATACCTCCAGAGACTTGTATGGAATTAAATCCTTTACTAATGGCATTCACAACCCGTAGTAGTTGATGGACAGTGTTGTCGTCAGTACGGAAGCCGAATTGTGAATCTGGAAAAATATTATTAGTAGAAACATGAGTCAGTATTCTGCTTAACAGGATTCTTTCAAAGATTTTTGAAGTAGAATTTAGTAGGCAGATAAGTCAATAGTTAAATGGAATATGTTGGTTTTGGCCGGGTTTGGGGAGAAGAATAATAGTTGCATGTTTCCATTTTTGTGGAATATGGACAAACATGAGACATTTATTAAAAAAATTTGTCAGATGAGTAAGTGCGTTGGAAGGAGAGAATTTAAAGGCTTGATTGTGAATGTCATCCTCTCCAGGTCTTTCTTTACACTCAAGAGCCAAAATATTATGACCACCCCTACATTTTGCAATAAACTCGCAAGGATGACGTGGAAGGCACGTGATCAGGTGGAAGTGGTATTTAACTGCTGCTGGAGATTCTGAAGAATCTGTGTGTAATGGGAAAGGCTGCGAATCTAAACGACTTTGATAGAGGGCAGATTGCAATGGCTCGAAGGCTTGGAACATTTCCGAAACTGCACGACTCGTGGGTTGTTCACGATCTACATTTGTCAGTACTTATGCAAAGTGGATGAATTACGGTGAAACCAACAGTAGACGACATGGTGTTGGACGTCCACACGCTATCAAAGAAAAAGGTTGTCGGAGACTGTCTCGCATGGTGAAGCAAAACCGGAGCCAGAGAGTGGCTCATCTTACAGCCCAATACAATGCAGGGCCAAGTAGAATAGTATCGGAGCACACTGTTGGATATGGGACTACTCAGCAAACATCCCACTCGTGTGCCTTTGCTGACCAAGCGTCATCACCAACTGCCCGGGAACATCGCGACTAGTCCATGGATCAGTGGGAGAGAGTTGCATGGTCAGATGAATCACGGTTTGTCATTCATCACGCCGATGGTCGTGTCAGGATACGCCATCTTCCAGGCGAACAGTTGCTCCCCTAATGTACAGTAGGTCATACACAGGCCAGTGGTGGCGGTATTATGCTTTGGGGGACTTTCTCTTGAGCATCTCTGGGACCCATGGTTGTGGTAGAGCAGACCATGAATGCTACAGGGTATCTGAACATCATTGCGGACCAGTTGCACCCTTACATGGCCTCTGTTTTTCCAGCTGGAAATGTAATGTTCCAACAGGACAACGCCCCGTGTCACAAGGCTAAAATTGTGTTGGAGTGGTTCCAGGAACATGATGCTGAATTCCAGTTAATGTCCTGGCCGCCTAACTCACCGGATCCAATCCGATAGAACACATTTGGGATGTCATGGGACGGCAGCTCAGAGTTCAAAGACGACCAATTCGCAATATCTCGGATTTGCGTGACGGTTGCTAAAACATCTGGTACAATCTGTCTCCGGTCATCTACCAAGGACTTGTGGCATCCATGCCAAGGCGGGTTGAAGCTGAGTTGCGCGCCAAAGGTGGGCCAACTCGTTATTGACAGGTGGTCATAATGTTTTGGCTCTTGAGTGTATGTTTAATTTTTTAATTATGGTAGCTATTTCAGAGGGGGTGAGGAGGGGGTAGAAATTAAAATTGGTTTGGGCTTCAAGATATTTTTGAGTTATTGTTTCTGTTTTTTGAATATGATCCTCATCATATGGAGTTGGATTTTCCTGGAACGAGGATCCAAGATTATGGGCAAGCAGATAAGCTTTTTTTTTATCAGAGTATACCAAATCATTTTTGCCTATTAGTGTAGGGGGGATATTGTAATATTTATTAGGAAGTTTTTTTTTTCATATTAAAAAGGGAGTTATCTTCGTTACTAAGCTGGCGGAGTAGGTTTTCCCATTTTTTTTATTTTTAAATGTATAGGTTTCATTTTTAATTTGCTTTTAGAGGTTATTAATTATGGGTTTCAAAGGAGGGTATCTAGTATTTTGCTATTGTTTTCTGTATCTATTTTTCTCTTTTATTAGGTTTCTGATATGAGGGAGGAGTCTAAGATATGGGTTTTCGATGGATCTGGTATTTCTCGCATGGTTAATTGAATTTTGGACATCAGTAGTAAAGGGTTTAATTGATTGGTCTATATCAAAAATATTATTAATAATGGGGTTACCTTTTGTGATATTACATAGAATTTCTTGCTAGTGGTGTGACGCCCGCCCGACCCGGGCTTCCTCTTGGGCCATAACTAGATTCAATTATTAAACACTAAGACACAATAATCAATCAAAGAGACACTAGAACAATATTTACGGAATTTATTAACGTCTGTTTACTATGACAACAACTCACTATGCTCTCCTGGGGAATATTTCTATTAACTACATTCAACCCACCAATAGTAGTCTAACATTCTCTTACCACTAATCCTTCCTCGACTGCAACCCAGACTCTGGATCAACTGTTGAAAACAGTAGTAAATAAACCTCTTGCAACAATCTTAAATCCAACCACCTATTTCAACCTCTCTTTTCACTTCTCCTTCCGCTTATCTATAACTTCTCCTTCAGCTTCACTTTTCCTTCAGCCTCTCTTTCGCGACTTTCAGTCGGAGTTTATATATTTCCTAACTCTCCCGCTTCACTTCATTTCTACCTGCTTTCACTTTTCATATTCACGTTTCATTTTTGATTGGGCAAAGGTTGTTTAGCAAAAGCAATCAATCCTAATTAAAAGTCCCCAAGGTTAGTGAAGAGAAACCGCGAATAGCCCAATGTCACAGCGGAACCAATTACTTGTTGTTTGAAGGCGAAGGGGGATTGGGAGAATTTTATTGAAAGAGATGCCCATTAGTATAGGGTTATGGTCGCTAGGAAGTTCATTAACATTTTCGATATTGTAGAATGGAATGTTTTTAAGGATAGAAAAATCTATTCTAGAGTAAATATTGCTATTGTAATGAAAGTGAGTGGGTAAGTCCGGACCAGCTATTTGGAAGTTATTAGTGTTGCACATAACATGAATAATTTTACCTGGTCTGTTTGCCTGCCTCTGTTCCAGGTTGGATGTTTTGCATTAAAGTCACATATTAAAATTACGGTGGGGTTGTCTGAGTGTATATTGATTAAATCATTATGGTTGATGAGATTACGGGAGGGGGGATGGTAAATAGTAGAAACTGTGAAGCATTGATTGTCTTTGGTATTGATATGGATGGTGGTATTTTCAGAAGTGGAGGAAATTTTCGAATCATCTTAAAGCATCTGTTTCCACTCACAAAACTGGGGAATTCTTGTTTGTATTTGCTCTTTAGTATAGTAATGAGGGATCCATGTCAAACAAACATGGTGAAGCTGTAAATTGTGGCGTAGCATGCGAAATATCAACATTTTCGAAATGTTAGTTAATGTCACTATCTCTTCACATAACATTCACCAATTTTCTTTCACGATTAGCCACATATTAGTGTTAATATTTCGATCATTCACACTTTCTGCTAGGCCTGGATTAGGATCTCGTTCTGCAGACAAATATTCTTTTTTGAAATCATCATGAAATCATTTTCTTTTTTGAAAAAACGTAAACTCACCAAAAAAAGTGTCTTTGTAAGCTTCTTTCAATAACTTCAAAGTTTTTGGAGCTGTTTTGCCCAAATGATAGCAAAATGTTTTGGCACAATCCATTTCATTTCTTAACTCTGAGTCACACACCTCCATTTCGGTAGCGCAAATAAAATCAGTTCTTCAAACAAGCACGAAACTAAAAAAAATTAAATCGTCCGCTTCATTTAGAATATTTAAAAGCGTTCAGTTAACATTTTGAAAAAATCGCGTGCATTTTTCTTTATTAGTTTCGGGGAGAGAGAGAGTTGCTACTACATAAAAAATAACTCAGTTTTTATGGAATGCCCTTTATATATACCTCTCACAAAGCTGTAAACTCGAGATGCATTTTTATCTTCCGGTTGTTCTGCCTTGCATCCTGTTATCTTCATTTACAGTTAATTGGTGTTAATCCAAAGTAAAATCTTATCTTTTTATTGTTCCTATCAAACTGATAGCTCTTAATACTAATATCAGTCATTTTGATAATAAAGTTCTTAATATCAAATTGATCATTCTCGAGTTGAGATTAAATTCTGTAATCTTTATTTGACTTGCATCTACGTGACAATATATATATATATATATATATATATATATATATATATATATATATATATATATATATATATATACTCTTTTTACAAAGTTATTTTATTTGAATTGCTCTAATTTTGAAAACAAAATTTTAAAAACGATTAGCTTAGCTCAATTTCTGTGTGTGTGTTCTTAGTTAAACTATTATCTATAACAAGTGCTTACAAAAATTTAAGGTAATTATAATTGTATTTTGTTACAGGTAAGTCGTTACAATATCATTAAGTCGCTTGTATACATCAAATACCCACGATGGAAAATTATAAACACAGAATGTACCAGTAAAAGAATAAATGGTATGCATGTCAAATATTTGTTTTGAAAGATGCAAATGTTATATTTTGTTTCCAAATCAAAGACAAAGAAACTATAGAAAAGGAACAAGAAACAAACAGTTTCAGTTGTACTTACCTTTATCAGACCTTGATTTAGGATTCTTAACTCCGTCGCTAAAAAGCTCATTATGTTACTCTAGTACGACATTAAAGCGAAAAAAAAAAAAAAAAAAAAAAAAAAAGAAGAAATCTAAACTTAAATGTATCATACTTTTCTAATAATATCGAACTATTAAATAGAAAGAAAAAGAAAACATAAAATATGGTTACTAATTTTAAGAACTTTATGCGAAACAATTTTCTGAGAAACTTCATACAATCTTAATCTACATCTAAATTCAAAAAGTAATTAAATCAACCTTGAATTATGAATACATTTTATAAATTTATCACAATTAGAGACTTAGTCCACACAATTTATCATAATAAATATTTGTTGAATATTCTCTCCTAATTATATAAACTGAATTAGGAGAGAACTGGGAAAAAACTGGGAAAAAAATTACACATATGGATACTCTATTTTTAACTACAAGGTAATAAAATTTTCGGTATAAAATTAGCACAAAACTCGTTACAATCACTATTTTCCCTCAATAATAACAAGAACTTATTTCGTGCTAGGATTAATTCTGAAGAATCTAAGTTATTTATATATGTTTTGGCATTGAGAAAGATTTTGCATTCAGTTACTAGAAAAGACGAGTTTGGAAAGGTAACATATGACCAACATTTCTACTATATTAATAAGAAATTAAATTTTTCATTCGAATATATATTTTGGAAAAACGTCGCTTTCCTATTGTCAGGAAGGGCCCCTTTTTTATTTTAGAGAGGCAAAAAAGCAACTCAGTATTTTTAATGGCAAAGCTTTATTGATATTATATTCTCTTATAATAATTTTCCTTCTCTTGTTTTGTACGAGCAACATAACCTTGAGGCACCCTAGTGATTTTTTTCATTCCTATGGGGCTTACTGCCTTTGGTAAACACGGGGGATGCACCCACAGGATAACCTAGCGATCTTTCTTTATTTTCGACCATCCTTCTTGTCAAACAATTTTTATCTTTTTCCCATTTTTTTTTCTGGATCAAAGTTTTACTTTCGTTTGGCGCAGCATGGCCACATCTAGCTCTTGTGCCATTGGAATATTATTTTACTCACTTATTCATTTTCATATTAATAGTCAAGTAAGCGATACATGTAAATGTGCATTCCAATTTAATCACAAAAATTTGAATAATTTTCTTTCAGTTATACATAGTTCATAAAAAGCAAACATTTCTCTTCTTTATCCCTTCATAAGTTATGAAGCACGCATTTACTAATGTATGAAGATGGCAATATATTTTTTTAAAAAAATGGGATAAAATAAGAATAATCAAATGTATTGAAGATGGAGCCCTCGTGTTGCTTCTAGTGCGACGTTAATAAAACCAACCAAGATAGGCCCAATAAATCGGTGATATACAAAGAATTTTCCGTATCAATATCTACAGTTTCCAATATTTAAAAAAAAATCGTTGCCAGATTAATGTTTCAACAAAACTGGATATAATGAACCTTCAATTAGAGTGAACATTTTATTGAGTCCTCAGCGGTCTGTAACGGGATTACACTGTATAATCACAATTTGAATACATAATGTGATTTCTACTTCAATTATTTTTAAAGAAGAGTATACTGATAATTCAACCTGTTTCCACACAATTTTCATTACCCGAGCATTTATATAACAGCTCAATTGAAAAGTCCCCGGCCTGACACATAGAGGCACTACTAGAATTAAATCCATAAGTTTTTTAGTTAGCCCTAACCCTCAAAAGATGCGTGAATACATTTGACAACTGTCGGATCATTAGTTTGTGAATTATAGCATTTTGAGTGAAGCAACTTTTGTTATTGTGAAAAAAATGGATAAAAAGGAATTTCGCGTGTTGATAAAATATTGCTTTTTGAAGGGAAAAAATATAGTTGAAGCAAAAACTTGGCTTGATGCCGAGTTTCCGGACACTGCCCCAGGAAAATCGACCATCAAGGATTGGTATGATAAGTTTAGACGTGGTGAAATGAGCATCGAAGACTGTGGACGCCCAAAAGAGGTTGTTACCGACGAAAACATTAAAAAAATCCACAAAATGATTTTGAATGACCGTAAATTGAAATTGAATGAAATAGCAGACACTCTAAAGATATCAACTGAACGTGTACATCATGTCATTCACGAATATTTGGGTATGAGAAAGCTCTGTGCAAAGTGGGTGCCGCGCGAGCTCACTTTTGACCAAAAATAAAGAAAAGTTGATGATTAGGAGAAGTGTTTGAAGATGATCAAGCGTAATAAACCCGAGTTTTTGCGTCGATATGTGACAATGGATGAAACATGGCTCCATCATTTCACTCCGAAGCCCAATCGACAGTCATCTGAGTGGACTGCACACGATGAACCCGCTCCAAAGCGTGGGAAAACGCAACAGTCGGCTGGCAAGGTTATGGCGTCTGTATTTTGGGATGCGCATGGAATAATATTCATTGACTACCTTGAAAAAGGAAGTGCCATCAACAGCGACTATTACATAGCGTTATTGGACCGTTTGAAGGACGAAATCGCCGAAAAACGGCCGCATTTGAAGAAAAAGAAAGTGCTGCTTCACCAAGACAATGCACCGTGTCACAAGTCAGTGAAAACGATGGCAAAAATCCATGAATTGGGCTTCGAATTGCTTCCTCATCCACCGTATTCTCCAGATCTGGCCCCCAGCGACTATTTCCTGTTCTCAGATCTCAAAAGAATGCTCGATGGGAAGAAATTTTCGTCGCATGAAGAGGTGATCGCCGAAACCGAGGCCTATTTTGAAGCAAAGGACAAATCGTACTACAAAAATGGTATCGAAAAGTTTGAGAGTCGCTATAATCAGTGTATCACCTTTGAAGGGAATTATGTTGAATAAAAAAAACTAATTTTGCCAAAAAAAATGTGTTTTACTATGGTAGGCCAGGGACTTTTCAATTGACCTATTACTGGCCAAATGAAGTGTGAGAGCTGTTGACTGCACCCATATGCTTAGCAAGAGCTAATACTGTGTAAGTTGTGACATTCTTATACTTCTTTCTCTCTGTGGCGGATTTTGTCCCAATTTGTCAATCTATAGCTGATACTAGTTTAATATGTTAATTAAATTATGTTACCTTTTTATTAATGTTTGGGTGTTGTAATAAAAGTAGTTACCAAATGGTGATTCGTTTCTCTAAGTACAGCTTAAATACTAAATGGTTAGCATAGATCAGAACTTATTAGTTCTAAAAAAAAATACTCATATTAAAGTTGTCTTCAAGTGTAATGTAACGAAACTGAGAATCTCTAATCAAGATAAAAAAAAAAAAAAAAAAAAACTTTAAGAAATACTCTGGAGTGTATTTACTCGAGAATTTGAGGCAAAACTGAAAAAGGAAATAAATCTCCAAAGAAGTTGGAAGGAATCCACATCGGAATTATTAACTCCATGAGCTTACAGAGCTTTCAGATGTCGAAAAGGGCATACAAGAAAGAGACTGCTTGAAAAAAAAAAAGAGGTAAGCATAGAAACTGCTTGATTCCTTTAAAACTGAAACATATTTAGAGTTTTAAAATATGGACGCAATGTTAAGTAAAAACGTTTTTTTTTTAAACGGAAGTAAAAAGTGGCTGAGATTCTATTACCTATTTGTAACGGGAAATACGATGAACGGTCACATGTCTCAGTTGCAATTGACTAGTATAGCACACATTAGTTATACAAACCCTTGGTAGATGTCGCTACCGGTATCATGTACACCAGAGGTCTTCAAACAGGGTTCCAAGGAATTCTAAGCTTCTTAGAACTTTAACAGGGGTTCCGCAAAAGATCACCATTTGCTTAATCAAAGCGCCAAAATGTTAGTAAAATTTTATGTTTCATAAAAGATCGAATTCTTAAAGGCAGTTTGCTTATAAAATTAAATATTTTACGGATGAAATAAAATCTTAAATTTCGAAAAATTTACATGCTTCAAATACAGCAATCGAGAAAAATTAGGTAACATATCAGTCTCCGTTCTTTGGCTTAGGTGAAGAATCGCCCACTTATTTCACTATTTTCAAGGTATAAAGTAAAGTTGGCGCCACTCTTTTAAAATTGAAATTCTGGGCATATTGCATTTTGAAAGATAATATTTAATGTTTTCCTAATTTGCGTAATATTTTAGTTGACGGTAATCCTAATCCTAATAAAAATGTAAACATTAGTTTGGTTCAGCATTAATCAGATCTAGAAAAAAAAACATTTTTGAATATTTCCCTGTTCAAAAAAAATATCTTAGATCCAAAATTCGTTTTATGACTGTGACACATCCGAACTCGCAATAAAAGAAAGAGAACAACAAATAGATATATCGACTGACACTCAATTTAAACTAAATTTTAATTAAGTTGATATTATGTATTTTTGGATTGATATTAAAAAAGAATATCCTAAAATTGCCAAAAGAGCCGTGAAACTTCTAATGTCATATGTTTCAGCCTATGTAAGAGAAAAATCTTTCTCTTTGGATGCTGCTAAAAAACAAAATACAGAAACAGATTGGGTGCTGAAGAGGACATTAGGTTCATTGCATATTTTAACGAATATTCCAGATGTAAAAATACTTTGCAACACAAAACAATCGCAACCAAGTCATCAATTTTTTTTTTCTTTTTACTAATTTGTTATGATTTAAATTATTGCTGCTTTTGCTTATTATTCAAAGAACATATTTAGCAAAGAAAAAAGAAAAAACATTACCTTCCTAACCATTTATTATCTTATTAAGACGTTTCTATTGTGATAAAATGGAGATGAAATAATAATTTTGCGTATTTGAGTAAGATAAAGCTTTGATATCCTATTTTTCCTTCTCTTCAATGATGAGATTCTTTCAAGAAAATGGTAAGCTCAAAGAGTTCTTCAAGGTTTAAAAGGTTGAATACCACCAATGTACGCGAAACCCGAAACTTATGACTTTCTTGTCCACGGGGTTCTCTCAACTGCATACACAAAAACACTGAACACTGCTGTGAGGTCTGTTCGGAATGGTTTAAATCTAAAAAGGTCGATCTTCTTTTAGAAGCGGAACTATTTTTCCGATTGTTAAAAACAGATAGTTTACATTTAGAAGATAATGAACTAATATTATGAAATAGTTGTTTTGGCTACTTGGTTTCGGAAGATCTTCCCATTCCAAATCCAGGATCTAATCCTTCATCAAGCACTTGGTTTTTAACTTAAACTCTTTTATGAAACTGTACCTTCAATTTCAGACAATAATAATTTCGAAGTGCATGTCCCATCAAAAACAGAACAATTATTGAAGAAAGACAATCTTTCGCATCCAAATAAGTCCGATCACTCCTGTGAAAATAATCAAATTAGTAGCATTTGTAATGCTAAATTTACTAGTGAAATTAGTTTTCGTGCTCTCCAGTCCATTCATTCTGAGATAGTTTCTTTCAAAAGTAGAGTTTTTTGTAAGCAATTTGAAAACGTCAAAAGCTTTTAAGAGTGCTTGATCGGAAGGATGGCTAGACATATTCTAAAACACTTAGTTTATTTACTGCTCAGCTAGAAATTTATCCTATCTATCCTCTCCTCTCCTCTCCTCTCTATCCTATCTTTCCTCTCCCCCCTCTCATTTTTGAAAGCTTATACTATATATATCAGTCTTAATTTGCATGATCACGTTCTCTTCGGAGAAGGAAGCTTTCTAATAAAAATAATTGTTAAGGATTGAAAATTCCCCAAGAGGACTGTTAGTAGAAAGCTCGCGGATAGAGCCGTCACAAGCAGGGACGTCTTAAGGCATGGGCCAACTGGGCCCGGGCCCAGGGCCTCGCCTTTGAGGGGGCCTCTTACCGTTCTCTACTCGGCCTCTATAAGATGATGATCAAAATAATTTTAATTGTCAAATGTTATTCCCGGGCATGACTGGTTGAAGACAGTTACTTCTATATTAAATATTTCTATTTACAACGTTTGCTGAGAATCAGGGAAAATATTAATTTATTTCTAAAGAGAGATATGTCCAAATTATATCGATAAAAATACTGCTGTTGTGGGAAGGACAGTCACAGAAACTCCTTATAGCGGTCTTTTATTTATTTGCACACATGAGTTAAGGATCACTCAGGAATGGACAAGAGATACACTTAAGCCCCCAACAGAAGTGACACAAACACATTCCCTATTTTATGACAGGCGGCAAGGCTCATAAAAAGAGGGTTGAAATGACCCTGAAGGAAATCACACTTTTTCGAAGAAATATGTGGCCTACAGTTCTGAATCGGCAATTCCTTCCTTTAAATTTAATTTCTTTGCAACAACAACAGGTAATTATGTTTTTATTTTTCAATTGTATTTCTTTGAGATTTAAGATAACATATAAATTTTTATATCGCATTAAAAAAGGTAAAATAATATGTAATTGCATTTGCTTTTTTTACAGAAAGAGTTATAAATATAATATCCAACCTTAAAAAATTCTGCTCTGGTTTTTTTGTAAATTTTCTCTCTCTCCCATCTGAACAACATGAAATAATTCTTAACTGCTAATAAAATTATATATATAAATATTTCAGTGGACTTTTTAGCATATTTTTATATTGATTAATAAGCATAAAAGCGCGCTTCCTCCATTTTGAATGTATTATGATCTTACAAAGAATTTTCGATGTGTATTGTAATTCAGAGAAATATTTTTATTTGCTTCTAAATATGGAAAGCGTTATTTTACTCGTTTAAAAATTCAAATGACTACCCTATTATTATTGAACCCAAATAAAAAAAAAGGACATATATAAAACAAATATATTACATTACTACAAATTGTGGTAATATAATATAAATGTAGAAAAACAGTCATATAATAGGAATCCTAGGTTACAATTTGATTATTAGATAAAGAAATGCTGCACAATAATTTAATTTTTTATACATCAAAAATGGAGATATTCTCGTCCAACACAGTACAAAATAAAAGATTTAGTGTATAAGACCCCTCACTAGAAATTTTCTATTTGCGTGTGTATGTTTAATCAGATTTCCCTGAAAAAAATTGAAATTAATTATATGTACTTTAATTTTAGTTTTTATACTTTAAAACTTATAAATGTATTTATACTTTATAATTTATTAATACTTTATTACTTACTAGTACTTTATCATATGTTAGTATAAATTAATTTAATGAAAATTACTTATACATGAATACAGTTCTAATTAATAATTTATGTAATAATGTTCTTTAATTTTTGGATTCTATGACTTCCTTTTTATCATAATTCTTTGTTTCGTTTGATAAACACAATAACAAGGATATATATATTTCGCATAGTTACAAAAATATATTTTTCTGAGAATTTTTAAGAGATTCCAAATATTATGTAAGACAATACAATATAGAAACGTGTAAGCCTTTTATAGATTTTTTTTCAGGATGTCATTTCCTTTAAAATGGTTTATTCAATATTTTTTTTAGATATGATTTTAAATTCGCAATTTAAGAAAAATAAATATTTAAGGAAATCTAATAATTAATTGTATGTTATAAAACTAATATTGATTTATATTAGTATATAGTACATATGTATATCTGCATTATAATGATGATTTGAAATATATTTTGTACATTAATAATAATAATGAAATAATCATAAGATGAAAATAGGGAAATTGTATACAAGAAGCAATCACTTAATTGAAGCTTTGTTCTTTCTCTCCACGAAAAAGTTGAAAATTATTTAAAAAATTCAGGATTGCAAGCCCGACTTCTAGAAAAAAATAAATACGCTATGTACGGACCATGTGTAGGACATTCTTTGAATTTAATTGGCTTTCAAGCAGTAGAACGTAACTCTAATGTGACAATTTACTTTGATTTCGTCAAAAATCTTTATAATTTTTTCACATTGTTAACTCATCCTTGGAATATACTAACATTAAATTTGAACTGTGATAGGAATAAAAATCTTCTGAAAAACATATCAAAGAAACGTTGGTCAACATGCGCAGATGCAATTAAAGCTTTAAGCTCTTGATATTCAGAAATTGTCATGAGCTTGGATAGCTTAATTAATTATGAATTACAAGCAGCGGATACTCGACTTTCTTCTGACAAATTAAAAATTAAGATGAATGAATTAGAAAATGCTTTTTTAACTATCCTTTGGAATGACATTTTGATACGTATTGACAAAATAAATATATTTCTCCAGAGTAAAAATATGGGTTTGTTCAAAGGAGTAAAATTATTAAAACCGTTAATGATATACATAAAAGCCAAAAGAGATTCTTTTGATTATTATGAATCAAAAGCCAAGGAAGTATCCTTTATAAAGGAACATCAAAGTGTTCACAAGCGAGTAAGACAACGCATTGTTAGGGTAATTTTCCTTGTAGAAAATAGAGACACCGACACAACGTTTGAAAACAGCCACAGCCAGAAATTCAAAATAGAAACCTTTTTACGAATAATCGATTCTCTAATTTGCAATATACTAACGCTTAGTAAAAAATATGAGGAGCTTTTGAAATGTTTGGATTTTTTTGAAAATAATTCTAATTTGGATGAGACAGAAATTAAAATAGCATCTGAGAAAATATCAAATTTTTATGATAAAAACATTAATGGAGAGGAATTAATTTTGGAATGTCAACATTTCAGGTCAAATAGGATCATTGATGGCAAAAAGCTGAAGAACAAAGAAAGAGATGAAAACGAAAAAAAAAAAAAAAAAAAAAAAAAGAAAGATTAATAAAAAATGTAACTCTACAAATGCAGATGAAGATGAAGAACAGTTGTAAGAGGGGGGGGGGACTCTGGAATTGGGATCAACACATGTGTAATGAAAAAGGCTATTCACAGTGTTTCCTAATATTGAAATAATAATGAGAATTTTCTTATAAATGATGAATACTAACGCGAGTGGTGAGCGTTCATTTTCAAAACTCAAACTGGTCAAAAATGAATTGAGAAATCGTATGACTCAATCACGTTTGAATAATTTAAGCTTGATGAGTATTGAAAATGACATATTATTAACAATTGATTTTGAAGACCTAATTAATGACTTTGCACATTTAAAGCGTTGAAAACGACTTCTCACATAAAACCTCCTTTTACTAAGGATTGCTTTTATTGAACTGTTCACGTATATACATCAAATTAGATTACAGGGTCGCAGGTGGGGCCTATTTTTTCCTAAGGGCCCAGGGCCTCAAGAAGTCTTAAGACGTCCCTGGTCACAAGCTTAAATTTACAGAATGCACTTCAGACCATGACTAACAGTTATAAGTGTAACAATTGAAAAAATTTCAATCACTTTCCTCCCATAAAAATCATTTCTCGACTTATGCAAAACGAAGAATTTGTTCCTGTGCATCATGCAAAAATAAATGCAGTGATAGTGCAAAGAATCATTGCGTTTATAAAAGTAGTGACAGACGTTATATTTATGATACTTGCAACAAATCATATTCTAAAAAGAGTCATCTCAGATCCCATTCATTACAATATTTTTCGAAGACCTTTTACAAAGATCATGTGTGCTCTGAGACCAAGCCAACGAACGTAAAATCTAAAGGAATGGATGTTGAAGCAGCTGATGAACGGTAGTGGAAAGGTCTAAAGTATCTAAAGAAAGACTGCGTGAACTTTTCAACATTTGAATCCATTGCAAACTTAAGATTTTTTTTGTTATTAATGAACTTTAAAAACTCAAAGAAACAAATAAATTCTTGAAATTTCTCACTATTTTTCATGTTTACTCTTGCAAAAAAATATCCTTTGAAGATAATTACATTTAATTTTCATTATTTAAACTTTACTCAATGCTTTATTTTCCTTTGCATTGTATTCACGACTTTGTTAATTTTTGAAATTCAAAGAAATTGAGATTTGAAAATTCTCATAAATCATTTTTAAGATTACTTTGATAGTAAAGTATTCCTTTGAATAGTAATATTTGCCTTTATTTTTTATGTTACTTAATTCTTTGACTTGGTTTGCATTGTATTTAAGAATTTGTTAATAGTTTAGATTTAGTTGTATTAAAACTATTCTTCACTCACACGCGCACACAACACTTCCTTTACTTTTACTTTTTGTTAATTATATCCTTAGCTAATAATCCTTTGCTTATAGTATTACCTTTGTCCTGAGTCAAAAAGAGATCAGGTTGTATAGGCAACAACAACAATTTACACTTCTTACTCACGAGTGTCATCTCGCTCACTTACATCAGCTCCGCTCGGAGACTCGGTCATGTCTTAGTGGATCGTGCGGCATCTTACACTCACCCTTTTACAAAGAGAATGCCTTCTACAGACGGACTACAGTGGATCATTTTAGACATCGCTTTATACCAAAAAGTAAAATACTAGGAGGTTTAAATACAGTCACTCACAAGCCTACAAGTGAGCGTTTATTTTGCTTTTATATCATAATTAATAACTCTTATTACCTATTTGCAATTTTTACAACCCTAGCAATAATGGATATGTGATTAAAAACTGATAATCTTCATGCAAGGGATGCAGAAAATAGTTTCGCTACTACTGCTGATAATAAACCAGTTGTTAGAATCAAAAAGTTGTCAGGTGATTCAGATTTACCCATTCGTAATAAGTGGAAGTATAATGTAGAATATGTAAAATTTGGTTTTACCTAGATTGGTGGTGAAAATGAACCAAAAGGATTATGCGTTGAATGTGAACATGTGATGCCCAATAGCAGTTTAAATCCCTCAAAATTGAAAAGACGTTTAGAAACAAATCATCCAACTTTATATAATAAAAGAGTTGAGTATTTTAAAAGAAAATGTAATCTGTTGAAAAATAGAAAAATGACCTTTAAGAACTTTGTTAAACACGATAATGATAATGCTTTGGAAGCATCGTATCGTGTCAGTTATGGTATTTCTCAACAGGGTGAAGCTCATACGTTCGCAAAAAGCTTAATTAAACCGTGTGTAAAAGATATAGTTATTTCCATGATTGGAAAAGAATATGCTAAATCAATAGATTGTGTATCCCTATCGGATACTACAAATTCAAGGCGTGTTAAAGATATGTCTAATTTTTATGAAAATGAGTTCATAAGACGTTTGAAAGCTTCTGAACATGGATTTACTGTTCAACTCGACGAAACTATAGATATAGCTAGATTGTCGATCTTGCTCGTTATTGTGAGATATATACATGGAACGGCTGCTCAAAAAGATATGCTAATTTTCAAAAGTCTAGCAACTAGAACCACTGCGGAAGAAATTTTTAATATAGTAAATTCATATCTCAAAAAGCATGAAATATCTTGGGATTTGTGTCATCAAGTATGTACCGACGGAGCAAAGGCAATGCTTGGAAGCAAAGGAATGGCGTAGTTGCACGTACGAAGCAAATAATCCTCTCATGAGAAGTACTCATTGTTGTTTCCATCGAAAAGCTCTTGCAGTGAAGAAAATGCCAGAACTGCTTAAAAAAGCAGTTAATGATTGTGTTAAAATTATAAATTTTATCAAATCAAAACCATCGAATACAAGACTTTTCAACTTATTGTGTGAAAGTATGGGAAGTTTATATAAAACACTACTATTGCACACGGACGTTCTTTGGTTATCTCATGAAAAGTGTTGGTAGGATTTTGCGCATTAAAATATAAAATAAGAATTTTCTTATCTGAACATGCACCTCTCAATCAGCTTAGAAATTAAATGATGAAGTTTGGATTTAGAAAGTTGTGTACCTAGGAGATATTTTTTTTATCTATTTCAATGAGCTCAACACATCGCTGCAAGGAACAAATATCACTATTTTCAAGGTACAAAGTAAAATTAACGCCACTCTATCAAAATTAAAATTTTGGGCAGATTGCATTTTGAAAGGTAATATTGAATGCTTTCCTAATTTGTAAAACATTTTAGTATACGGTAATCCTAATCCTAATAAAAACATTAGTTTGGTTCAACATTAATCAGATCTACAAAAAAAAAAAAAAAAAAAAAAAAAAAAACGTTTCTTGAATGTTTTCCTGTTCAAAAAATAATATCTTAGATCCAAAATTCGTTTCATGACTGTGACATCTCCGAACTCCCAATAAAAGAAAGAGAACAACATATTGATACATCTACCGGCACTCAACTGAAACTGAAATTTAGTCAAGTTGACATTATGCATTTCTGAATTGACATCAGAAAAGAATATCCTGAAATTGCCAAAAGAGCTGTGAAACATCTAATGTCATTTGTTACAACCTATGTAAGTGAAAAATCTTTCTCTTTGGATGCTGCTATAAAAACAAAATACAGAAACAGATTGGGTGCTGAAGATGAGATTAGATAGCAAATCTCAATAATTATTCTAGACGTAAAAATACTTTGTAATCAAAAGCATTCACATCCAAGTAACTAAAAAAAATTCTTATTAATTTGTTATAATTTTAAAATTTTGTTGCTATTGTTAGAATACATTTTAGAAAAGAAATCTCATTAGATACCTTACCATTCATTATCTTATTAAGATGTTTGTATTGTGATAAAATGAAAAGGCAATAATAATTTTGTAAATTTTAGTTGGATTAAAGCTTTGATATCATATTTTTTTTCTGCTCTTTGATCAGGGAGTTTCTTCAAGAAAATAGTAAGCTCAAAGGTTTTCCCAAAGTGTAAAAGGTTGAATAACTGTGGTGTAGATGATTTTGTATGTATCCCAAAATCCGTGGCCATCACCTTGCCGCCTGATTTCACCATCTTTGCTTTCTTCGAAGACCATTCGCCTTCAAAAGCCCATTCATTTGACAGTTCCTTTGCCTCTGGAGAATGATAGTGCATCCACAATATAATAAATATGTACTTATACATATCTAGTTCAAATTAAAAAAAATTATAATAAAAAGAAGTTAATTTAATTTAATAAAACTACATAGAGTTAATTTTTATTTCAATTTGTTGAAAAAATATTGTATGTGTGGCACAGCAATTTTTTTTTTTTTTTTTTGGAATGTGGCACTCAAACGGTTATTGTTAAGAAACAAAAAA
This sequence comes from Nephila pilipes, assembly GCA_019974015.1. Taxonomy (NCBI): domain Eukaryota; kingdom Metazoa; phylum Arthropoda; class Arachnida; order Araneae; family Nephilidae; genus Nephila; species Nephila pilipes. The sequence goes on from BMAW01105318.1 coordinate 92,137, forward strand.
AAATATTTAAAAATTAAGTTTCTCGTTTTTTCAGATTAGGTATGTCATTAATTATTCATTAAGAATATCAAAATTTGACATATCTTTTCTGCCGTTCTGGGGAGCCGGTGCTTTAAGCTTTAGTTGCAAATAAGACATATTGATCATCTATTCAAATGAAAAATCTGCACTTCCTTGTAAATAAAAATATATATTGACATTAATTACAACAATTACACATCACTATAAGACACAACACAGGTTACATAGCGGAGCAAAAAGCATTCTCTCAGTTCGTAGTTAAAGTTTTTTCGTTCTGTTTTGACGCTGCTCACTCCAAACAACAGCATTCTCTGGCGGGAGTCACGTGGTTTCAGCTGGAAACGTATTCAGTTCGTAACATTCATAGTTTAGACACCCATGATCTAAATCCCTCTGTAGCAAATAATAATTATAATAATAATACCGAAATAAATTGATTTGCTAACTAAATCATTTTGTTTGGATTTTTAGCTAATTTTTATTACAAAGTTTTGGTAGAGGCTCAAAATATCTTAAAGCCTATAGGCCTTCGAAAAGATTGATATGGTTTTAGCAGTTTTAAATAATCTATACTTTATCAAGGGTTTGCTAATTTTTTTTCCTTTCATTTGACAAGACCACGTAACTAATCTTTAATTTAATAAAATCACACAAATTTTTAAGAGAAAAATTAAAATTTGACAACCATCAGTCACAAACACAGATGTATTTGAAAATACATGTTTTTTGTAAAAATGTCACAACTTTGTATATTAATTTCACAATTCTTCATCTTTAATTGTCATTACATGCCATACATGCCAATTGAATGGAAAAGCAAAATACAGTATAATGACGTTACAGAGATATGGAATTATCAAAGAAGTTACTTAAATAGAATTTACTTAAATAGAAGGGGCAATATTTAACAGATACTAGTTTGATTGTGGAATTATACGGGGAATTGAAAAATAAAGACTATATATTTAAGAAATAGATGGTCATTATTTATTGAAATTCTTATTCTAATGGACAATCGGGAAATATTAATTGTTGATGATTATAAATAAAGTTACATTAATGAAATATTTCGTTGATAAAACCTGAATTTACTAGAGTATGGGGATAAAATTCACTCAAGTAGGTATGGGATCAAAAGAACAACCTATTTTTTAGAATCAGTTCATCTAAAAGAGCGAGATACCCTGCTCAATGCTTTACCAGAAACTTGTGCTTTTCTATTTCGAATCATATCCCCTAGCTGCCAAAAGCAGGCAATTCGGCAGGCAGCCTTTCTGTTGTTTTCCTCATGTGTTCAGTGCCTCAGTTCTCTACTGTTATTTCTGCTCATTTAATCTGTTCAAAACTCTTTGTTCTCATATCCTCTTACTATTCAATCATATATACATTGATTCTCGTCTCTTATATACTGTTCTTTAAAAGGATTACTCACTCACTCCCTGATTATCCTTTAAATTTAGGAAATAATTTCTTATTTTAAATTATGTTCTGACTCTAAAGAAAGCTATACTATTTCAGAAAAAGAATATAAGCGGTAATTGTTGTCAAAGTTTTTAAAAACAAATAATAAACATAAAAAATTAAGATTTTTTCCCCTCCATCCGTTAGCCATAAACTGCGATATTCTACAATAATTATTTTAGAGATAATGAAATTCCCATCAGTTCTGAAATTTTTTAAGAGATCTATTTTTTTTTTATAATTTTTAATTTGAGTTTTTAAATAGGATTACTTAAAGTTGAGCAGTTTTTATTAATTGACTCATTATAGGTTGGAATATATTTGCAAATATATTGGATTAATTCAAAAAGAAATTAAACTCATTTCGTATTCAAAATGGAAACCAAAAGGAATCAAAATTAAATTTTTTTCTGCTTAAGTATATATATATTTTTATTTTTGAATCTAAATTATGTAAGTTATTTTTATAATTATGAAATGATTATAAAAATATCGCATTCTAATTAGGCATGAATAAGAATGTGAGAGCATTTGCATAATAATACTTCAGTACTTAGCTATAAACATTCTGGCTTTATTTTGATCATAATTTTTGCGTATTAGGAAAGTGAAAATCAAATTATCGCGTAGAATATGAAATTATATATTTAAGATATTTGACATGTATTTTTATTATTTCAACCGGCTTGTTTCTTCCTCAAAGCAAAGTAATCAAAACAAAGCAAAGTAATTAAATATTTTTCTATTGTTACGAACATGTGAGGACGCCGCTTCCCTGCAACGGGTCTATTGTGAAGGAAAATAAACATTTACACTGATGTCATCATTTGGCAATGGAAGTTTGAGCAATGACCCCTTAGCCTTGGTGACGGATTAAGCAACTATTTTGGCGACAAATGGAAAGTTATCGAAAGTTCTGGAATGTGGCCGATATTTCCATTGGGAAGAAAGTTACAGACTTTTCCAAAATTTTCCCATGTGATGTCATACCTAGTCTGAAGAGTTGTTAATACGCCGACAAATGGAGCCTCAGCAGGGAATGAGTCAGTTTATGAGTTTGCCTTCAAGTTCAAAGTAATAATGAGATTTATCCGTTGCGTGAATTAATAAGCTGATGAGCTGAACGTTATAATAAGTGCTGTATGTTTTGTATGTGTTTGTGTTGTTGATCAGCTCTAGTGCTGCATTTGTTCCTGTATCTGTGTCGCTATTTTGTACACGTAGTGTGTTTCCTGTTTGTGCTGTTACTGTCCCAAGCTCTGTGGTGTCCTGAAGATTTGCGAATAAAGCGTCATTTGTCGTTATCCTTCGTGTTGGACTTGATTTTCATTCGGATTCACTCGGAAATTTTTGTAACAATATGTAGGAACTCTGCAATGTTAAATCCATTTGAATGTATTAAGGGTTTCGTTCCAGGAATTTAAAGACAAGTGTATGGGGAAAAAAAAAAATTGAAGAAAAGTTCATCTAAAAGAATTAAAATTTCTATCCCTAACCATAATTCTCTCCCCCCCCTACTTTCAAATTTAATTTACTCGCATAACTGGGATATTATGAGAAATCTTACTGTTAATACAATTTTTCAAATAATTATGATATGTATTTATATTAGTGGCACAGTGGAGAGGGTGAAGAGGAGGCCCTGGTCTCAGGTTGGCACAGATGTCGGGGGCGTCAAGGAGTGAGGCAGCTGGCTAATTCTATCCGCAGCATCAGGCCAAGGTCATTAGATTAGATAACTGTATTGTCATCGGGATTACATAGATACGTATGAAGGATTTCAAAGCAATTGGACATGTGAAAGTGTTTCAAAGTAGAGTTGTAAGATTGGACCTAAACAAACATATTAACATTTATGCGAAATTAATTTTCGTAATTTTCTTTTTATAAACAAATTTTTCGTGCGTAGAATTTTTATGTATACAATTACATTATAAACCCTTTTATTCGATTCAGGAGATATTCTTACGCTCTTTTGAAATGTGCGAGCTGAATTAAATGGCTCAAATCCTCCCCTTTTTTACTATTTATTATGCCTGCAAGAATGGAGCTCATGGTAAGTTGTCGTACATAATTTTGTTCTAAGTGGCTGATACACTATCTAAGAAGCGCACCTTAATGACTTTGACTTCTACTACTTTAACCTTTCAAGAGACTTGCTCAAGAATTAAATCTACTATGGACCATTCTAATCCGACACATGACTAGTACTGTGGAACCATCCTTTTTGAGGGTGGTCGATGACAGCAGACTGTAATATCAAGATTTCTGAGTGACCATTTAAGGTGCCGCGACTGTGACCAGAGGAAAAGGATGTTCTCCAAATGTAAAATTAGTAACTCTAATTAGTTTTTCCAAGAACATTTTCTTTCTTATTTGGGGCTTTCCAGTGAGAACTTAACCAAGCAGCCTTTTCTTGTCTTTGACTTTTTGCAGAATTTGAGCTCATGAATGTGATCTAGCTTATTGACTAGACTGGACAGGATTAGAAATTACACCAACATAATTTTGAAAAAGAAATGATATTTGAATTAGGGATATTGGATACAGAGAGATGGAGAAAAAGGGATAAGTACTAGCCAATCCTGATAGAGCTAAGGGATAAATGTCGCTTATCATACCTGACTGTCTACTACACATAATGGACACAGTGAAACACGGCGCACAACCAGTAGAAACTTCATTTTGTCGAGTTCCATAACTAAGGAAACACGGTTTAAAAATTTTTTCAGTTAAACAGTTAAGGACGATCCAAATATATTTTGGTGGAACAGTGGCAACGATAATTCCTGTTCCGATTAACTTTTACTGTGAATCGATTGAAGTTTGTTGTATTATTTTCTGATCATCATTGTAGGTAAGTGCCTTTATTGCAAGAGTAATTTGGTAAATTGACTTGGAGTATATGCTGCAAGCATAAGAGGCGCGGTTGTACCAGTTCAGTTTTTGCATCTACGTTCTCATAGTAGCAATCGTAGTTGTGTGTGTCATAGCTGACTGGCGCGTCTAATACACATAGATTGCTAGAGCCGAGAGAGTGATTTTCAGCAGTTTTTATGTTGCTTGGATGCAGACCACAACAAACGGGTATAATTAGTTTTTAACGCAGATTTCTTCGATAAAGTTCCTTCGTATTCATTTGAGAAATCATAGGAAAAATATTGGTAAATAATAATATACTTTTTAAATTAATATACATGATTTTAATATAATCTGAGTTGAAATGATTTTTGATTCAGAAAATTGTATTTCACTCTCTTTTATTTAATTATAATTTCTAATGATTTTGCATTGATCATGGATTTTCTGCAAAGTCAAATTAGAGATTTTTGGGAATTGATTTTTAACCCACTTTTCGCAATTCGTTGAATTTTGTAGAAAGCATCCTTCGTAATTTTAAAATATAGTAAGGCTACTTCGGCAAGGATGGTTGTAAAACTATAGTAGAATTTTCAGTAATGTAGAAATTTTGGAAATGGGTTCTTAACATATAAGTCGGATAAATTTGAAAAATGCCTAATTGTTACAAAAAAAAAAAAAAAAAAAAATGTTGAGAAATTCGATATAATCGTATGGTTTGACATATATTTTGACTTGAAATTTAAGCTTGTTTAGGTAACATATAGTTCATATTTACGCTTAGTATAAATGAAGATAAAACATGACCTACAACCAACCCTAAATCTTGGAACTTCATAATTTTTTTGCTGACAAATAAGTCGAATTAAGATAATTTCTTAGAAAATAAAATTGTATAACTAAGGAAATAAAATTGTATAACGAAGGAAATAAAATTGTATTATTAAACGAAAATTATACAAATCCATGGGTTCATAATATGTGGGATTGAGCACGTAAATATATATCCCGAAACTCGGCGTTTGGTGAAGGAAATGCGTTGTTTCCAATTGTGTCGCATGTTTACTTTGTCGACTCATTGTTTTAGCTACGTGTAATCTCAATGGCGGTATTCTGAGGACTAAAGCGATCCACTCATTTAAAAGAAATATTGATTTTGAAGGAAAGACGTGAGGTTATTTTTTGATCCATAATTTTCAAATGTAATCCCTGAAATTTCACTAGTTACTGAAGATGTTTATCAGTCATTAGTGTGAGAAAAACACCTCTTTACGTTTAATGTGATCGTTAGTAAACATATGTAATACATCGTATTTTGAAAGAAATTGATGTCCTTTTAGGACTAATGAATTTTCCAGCTCTATAAATATGAATCTGTGAGTATGAGAATTTTTTTCTTCAGTACACTGATGAAATGGGCGCCAGTATTAGCGATTCAAAATATTTTTGATATTAAACGTTATCTTTTAACGTAATGTAACCTTTTCCACATATTTTTCAAGATTCGGATTTATTATAGTAACTATCACTAACGCTTGCTGGTTTGTAATGATTTGATGTAGTAGTTGTTTCAGTGGAATGTTGACGTTCCTTGCTCTGAAAATAAATGCGGAACTTCGGTGTTGGTGCTAGAATTCTAAAAAAGAATAATCATTTGTTTTAGTCTATGTATTTTTATGCAAAGCATGTAACAATTGAGATTTAATTGTCATAATTGAGATCATACTTAAACATTATTGCAATTACTTAGTAGTAAATTTAAACATCTTTCTTTTACTGTAGAATGTTTCAAATCATTAATTACCACAGCTTTTGCAGATAATTTTTTTTTAACTAAAGTATTTGCTTAAAAATTATTTTTATTATATAACATGTTCATCGTAAGCAATTTGCAACATTTTCGATATTAATATTTATTGCGATTTAAAAAGTGACAGAAATGCAAGTCATGGTTAACGAAGGTGAAAGGTGTATTTTGAGGGGGAAAGAGAGATAAGTACTCTAAAATAAATCAGTGCACTATAAGTGAGAATCTTTTTATAGCAGTAATGTTTCTGTAAATTGGGGGAAAAAAAAATCAATGTAGCAAATTTTTTTAAATTAGTGTTTCATGCATCATAATCATTAAATATAATTGATTTATCTTAATGTATATTATGAATTTAAAGAAGTAATTATAGAAATGAATGGAATGTTGGGGCTTCATCCCAAGAAGCAGCATAGTCTACTTTGGCTCTTGCACCATTAAAATCCATAATCACTCACATTTATCCCAAGAAACAAGTCCAATTCAAGTGTCATGTTGGAAACATCAAATCGAACAAGAAATTTTATTTTCCTGATATTGCTCTGATATTTTAAATATGTTGTATAGATTTACATGATTGTGTATAGAATTATATGATTGTATCACCTTTTAACTTTTATCAAATTGAAAAGTAAGTTGTGTGTATCAAATTTAAAAAATGTATATATTTCAGGATTATAATATTAAGAAACTGATAGACTAATTACCAATAAAATTAGTGGAGCAATTAATTACTTCCTCTTCTCTAATAACAAAAAAAAAAAAAAAAGAGTAGGAGGATGCATGGAGTGGAATGTATAAAAGTGGCTGTGAAAACTTGAAATAAGAAGTTAATTTACAATCTAAATTGGCAGATGAAAATAGCCAAATAACATAAATAAGAATAAAGCAAAAAGTATTTGCAACAGAAATTGTAACTTCTTTGAAAAGGCAATTGTGGCAGGAGACTTCTATTGTATTCTTTGTCAAATGCTATAAATTTTTAAAGACACTCTAGCTTAAATAGAGTATGTAATAAAAATTCATTTTAAACAGATGCAGCGGGGCATCATGGAAAATTACTGTAACTGAATATTATGGCTTTTAACATTTCAAATATACAGTAAACAATCCGAGTAACTGAGGGACCAGCTAAGGTGTGTCATTGTTTGCCTGAGTGTGTTATGAAAAATTATGAAATTGGATGTCAGTTGCCCATTTTGTGGTGTAGTGAAATATTGATTAAATAAAATGAATGCATTGAACAATTGCAGGAAAAATTCCGACCAAGCAGACTAAACAGCTTGATACATGTATATATTTCTTGTGCAAGTTGCATTTTTTTACTCAAATTATTATACAAAAAGTAATGATAAAATATCGATGTTCTGTTTCTCAAGCATGGCTTGAAATTAGACTAAGAATGTCACTATCTATATTAAATTTTTTTTATTAAAAATTGTGAATTTTTGATGTGGAAAATCAATGCAAAAGAAGTAGACATCCCAGAAATTTGAGATTTGTTAAAGCTTATCCAAAAATTTGTTCGCATTGGGGCTTAAATTATATCAGTCATATTTATTTTGGTTTCGCATAATTTAAATGCTTGTATATCTCCAAATTGGTTTACTTCTAGAAATTTCAGAGTTGATATTCAGCAATTTAGTATATCAAGTGATATTTATGTTTTAAAAGAGATTCTCACTACAACATATTTTTGGAAATGATACAAAAATTTGGGCTCTTGTGAAAATAATGTACTTCTAAATAATTATAATAAATTTTAGCTAAGGAGAAATTAGATTTTTTTAAAATTATTTTCTTACATTATTTCTTTACAAAGAATCAGAATTATTTAAATTTTGTCTGCATTTCTATGTATTGATGCTTCTTGACAGCTTGCTACATATTATGTATTAATAAAGATGTAATTAACAGGTTCCAGAGTGTGTTTAGTCCAAAGTGATACAAGATGCTTTTAATACTTAAAAAAGGATTAAAAATTATTTATACTATTATTTTTGTGAAGTATATATTAGTCTAAAATTATCCCTTCAGTATTGCTGTAGATTTTAAATGATAGCACAGATTCTTTATTTTGGAACAATCGGCTAGAAAAACACATTCAACAATAGTATGTATTAAGACTGAAATTAACTCTAAAAGATTGACTAAGCAGTTAAGTTGATTGTATTTTAAAATATCAAAGTTCACTTTGCATTTAGATTTTAAATAAGCTTTTTGGCTTATAGGTACAGTGTCTCTCATCTAACCAAGACATTTTACAAAATTTGTTCTTTTTTAATTAGGTGTCATTTATTTGAAAAGCTGAATTTAAAATGATTATTAATTATCTTTGAACTAATTTCATATAAGGTAAGGGTAGATTTGGTTATGATTCATCATCAAAAGCTTGTTGCACAGCTTAGTGTGAAGTTAGTAATTCTGCAATCGGATAACTCTCAAATTTATCAATTTTTTCTATCTGTAATTCTAATCAAAATACCCCCAGGGGCTTACCTTTTTTTGTGTGGTGCCCGAGGGATCTTTTTGTCTTTGGTAAACACGAGTGATGGTCCCCAGCATATCCTAGGGATCCTTCTCTATTTTCGACCCTCCTTCATGTCAACTGATTTTGATCTTTTTTCCAATTTTTCAAATGTCAATTACTATGTCTGTCTTGTTCTAAACATCTGAGCACTTTTGTCCTGTTAAACTCTACAATAGCTCACACACACCAAATTAAGATAAATTGTTATAAATTAAAAATATTTTTTTGTGTATTTGAGTTTTAAATGTCATGCACAGTTCTTTTTTTTTTGCAGGAAAAAAAAGCACAACAGTATACAAGTTTAATCTTGTCTTGTGTCGCAGATATGCAAGTACAAAGCAAATCTAACTTGTTTAAGATATGCATGTTTTGTTTTGCGATAACATTATTTTCAAAAAATATTCTAATCAAGTAAATCTTAATTGATTATCAATAAACTATGCTTTTTTGCTTCTAATGGTAGTAATTTCTACAGAAATAACTCTGGATTTGTTCTTGTAACATTATTGTTCCTGTAGATGCTGGAAATACGGTTTATCCTTTTGGGAATTTTGGATAATGTAAAATTGTGTCATATATACAGATGTCTCTTATTAGATTTAGTTTTAAAATTTCTCTTTAAATTAATTTTTGTTAAATATTTGCTGTCAACAAAATCTAGAGTTCTAATTTTGAAATCCTATTGATTTAATTTCCTTCCATCTTCTTTTTCAAATCAAACCATTTACGGTATTGTATTGGTTTACCTGCATCTGGCTTTTACATTTGTTGATCTGTTTCTGTATTTTCTGAACTTGATGACGACTGCTGTTGCCAAGTGGTTACGTTTTCAAGCTCACTGTCGGCCTTTTCTTTCAGCCAAATGTTTGAGTTCCAATTTAAAAAAAAAAGACATATTTAGAAGAATTGTATAGTTTAAACCTTTCATTGTGCTCCAAGACCTGCTGCTGGCATGGTGTGAAAGTTTGTTGAGAGGTGCCACCTCATCTTTTGACTGAGGCTCAAAATTGTGAGGCCCTTGTATTACTTCAAGTGTGACATTTATGAACAATCTGATCATGATTCAAGGTTTATACTTTTCCTGAATTTTCTGATGTTATTAAAAAAGAAAATTATATTCTGAAATTCAACCCTATATCCAGTAGTTTCTAAATTGTTCAATAAAATATTGTAACGAGTATTTGGTGTTATATTTCATTTTATTTTGAGCCTGTGGTTAAGGTCACAAGTTGAGTGTTCAGTGATTCCTTTAAGACAAATTAGGTAGCAGGCTAATGCACGCTAAATCTCTCTGGGCTCAAAGCAATTTGTATGGTATGGTGTGAAAAGAGAGTGAGGTGCTAGCTTTGTCGCTTGACTGTCTCTAATAATCCTTATGTTGTTTCGTAGTGTAACATTAATAATCAATCCATAGTATTTAAATTTAAGATAGACGAATAGTTCCATAAATTAATTTATATGTCGAATTAATGTTTTAAAACTTGTATCATAATTGGTAGAATTTTTTTTCCCTAGCAGCTGGAGTAGCCATGGGATCGCAGCACCGTAAATGTTTTTATATTAAATTAACCCTCTTCTGTCATTATGTACGATTGACTGCATTCAAGTAGGAAAACATTTGAGATTTCCATAGAAGGGATACTCTCTCTTGAGAGTTTAATTATTGTATTGTATTATTTTTTATTGGGGGGAGTTTGGCAGTTGATGTTATTCTGCCTTATTGAGGAATGTTTTTATACCCTGTGGCGTAGGAGGTAAGTTGACTTGAGAATGCCTGCAGTGTTTCGAACTAAAAATTTTTGGGTCTGAAAGAAACTTTACTGGTCGTTTTTAGCAGTGCACTTAGCAACTAGCCTGAAAGGGATTTCTCTTTGGCTAGTTATTTAGATGTTTAACTTCTGTCATCGATGTTAAAGAGAACTGCTACAATACTAATAAATCATTTTTGTGTTCATTTGCATCTTTTAGGTTTAGCATGATGTACATGATGACTATTTATCAAAGTTTGCCTATTATTTGAGAGTTTTGATTTTGATGCAATTCTGTGCATGGTTTGTGTCAAGTTGCCCTCTGTTCTTTCCGTAGGCTTAACACAGCAATACATATAATTCAAATGTAATGGAATTAAGTAGAATGAAGCAAGTAGAAATAACAAGTAGTTTATGTACATAATTAAAACTTGTGCTCCTGTATGCATTTGAAAGTATACATAAAACTATAATACCCTTACATAAAAACTGACATAATATTGATTTATTTTGCCTTTTTTGTAATTTTGCATTTAACGTTTGTCAAATGACTCTCTGGTAATGGAATTGGCGTGTTTCTTAAAATAATCCTATTAGTAGTAGATAAGGGTTAGTATCTCAGAGTTCTTAAATGTTTGGGCTTTTATCTCAGATGTGGCTGAAAAGTAAGGCGAGACTGAATTTTGGATCTAAATCTGCCCATGAGTGAATTAAAAAAATTATTTAAGTTGCTTCAATTCAAAAATAGATAAAACATTACAATTTATTTTTAAAGAAATTATACTTTGAAAGTAAACTTTTTAGGTGAGAATTTTAAGAATAAGAGTGAAGTCTAATTTCAGTACATTGTTTGCCTTGTATTGAGCATGAATACAATGTGTTCCCTAATTATGTGATGATTAAATCTTCATTTTATAATTAAAGAGAACGTTAAATTTTAAATTTATTTTATTTTAAAGTCATAGAAGATATTTTCTGTAGAAATGTCCCCTAGCAACTGTCAGGATGGCAGGGGAGGTAGGTAGGAGCTGAATGCAGCTGACCAATCAGGGAGCAGTAGCTTGGAATCTGAATTTTGGAAGAATTTCAGGGTTGGAAAAATTTACTTGGACTCGGAGATGGCAATGGATGCGATTGGTATAATGCAAATAGTGGCTTGAGCGTATGGTTCTTGTTGCTCCTTAAAATGTTTGTTATTCATGTACCATGGGGATCCATTTGTTTTCATTGCATATGGATGTGTGTATTCCACTGAATGGTTAACCATTTTATTGAGTTGCTTATGCTTTCTCTTGTATTCCTTTTCGTTTCTTATTTGCTTCATCCAGATTTTTTTTTGTGATCAGTGCTCATCACTTGGCCATTTCCCCCCCCCAAATGTTGTAAACTAGATTATGATAAAGAAAATTGCTTGCATATTGCCGATTGTTTTAATCCATGTTCTATATGTTGGGGCTGCAGTTGCCTAGTGGTCATGGTCCTGCACTCATGGCTGACTTTTCTTTTGGTGGTGGGCTGAAGACTTGCTGTGTAGTGGGACTTTTGCACATTAAATCTGTGGATGTCTCACGCTCTCTCATTGGTATGTTGTGGAAGTTTGGAGAGGGTGGTGCCAACACGGATGTCATCCTTGTCACTTGACATAGGCTCAATTATGAGGTCTATTGCCAATAGCCTTAATGTTACTTCTCAGTGCGATGTTAATAAACAATTGCACATGATATCTTCAGTTTTGATTATTTTTATTTTATCTTGAATTATAAATTCTCTTTCCTCTCTTTATGGAATTTGCTATTTGTACCAATATTTATGAGGAAACTACCATGGTAGCGAAATGTCTTCAGTTTGAATAGGTCATATGAAAATAGTTCCTGGACATAGAAAGGATTCGAACATCAATGTACATTTCCACTGTTATTTTGATTTTTCAGAGAGTGGAAGGAAGTGGGTTTACTGTGGACCAGTAGATTCTTAGTAATGGCTGGGATAGTGAGAATAGAGGAATAGGGTAATCGACCAATGGTTTGATGCTGATGTTTGCTTCTGCAGGTTTGTAGGTCACTTCATGGTCTTCAAGCTCATCTCTTGGGACTGATGATCAGTGGTGGAATGTGGATAATTTTCGTGCTATTTATGTACTTAAGAATTAAATTAAATTATTTATAGTTTAATACATTAAAACGAAAAAGCATTCTACATGGGTAAAATTGCAAAGTCATTTAAAAGTTAAAAAAAATATACAAACAATTAACTTTAAAGGTACACAGTATGATTAAAACATTAATCTTTATTGGTTTACATGCATTTTTTTACTTTTACCCTATGTGTAAGTAATACGTAAAATAGGATATACACTCAAAATATCCTAAAAAGCAAACAAATTAAATTTTATTTAAAAAAAATTTTAAAATTTGTAAGGTGTTTTTAAAATATTAGTCTTACAATAATTGACGTCCACATTTGAAATTTGATTTACAAATTCATAAAACTGTATACAACAAAAGTTAGTATTGGTTTTCAGATAACTTGATTGATACGCATAATTTTCTTTCATGAGTGCTTATTAAGAATTCTTTAAAATGTATATATTCTAAATTCAATTATTTTTTAAAAACAGTTGCTTTCATTCAAAAAAAAGTATACTAACTTTAATTATACATGTTAATAGCCACAGCTATTGGGGAAAAAAGCTTTAGTCTTTGAAAAGAAGCAAAACCAGTAACTTTTTTTTGTTCAGAGATGAATCAATTTAAAGTTTTTATTTACTTCAGAAATATAAATGAATGCAATAAAATTATTAAATGGAAATAATGTATATGTAGAATGCACTAGATTCGAGCTTCATAAAGTTGTATTGTATTATTTTGTACCTAACATTTTCATAAATTTTAAAAAGTGAGAAATAATTCTTTTTAACTTTGAAAGTTTTTCTTTTCACAGACAGTCAAACTTTACTTTTCGAAATACGAAAAGCAGCATTATTGTTAAGTCTTCTTTTTTACGCCCGTAGTCTATGTTTAATTACATGAATTGTTTTTCCTCACGAGGCGTAATAAGCTTATAAAATGCTATATTATAATATATGCAAATGTTTGTATATAAAAGTATATATTGGCAGATATAAACAAACATTGGGAATGGAATGCATTCTTGTCTCATCTCAAAACAACTTGACACTGTGAAAATTAAATAGGCAAAAAACCAGATTCGTCTGCTAGAGAATGAATGGCTTCGGAATGTGGATATTAATAAACATAAAACTTATATCTTCTATTATTTTTAATGTAGAGCTCTGAAAGTTTTGTGGGATAGTAGAAAAATGTATAAAGAATGATTTATGTTAAAAAATGTTTGATTTTTTTTTGTCAGCTACTTCAGCATAGCTTTAAAACACACGAAGGATGGATTCGTCGAGAGATTCGAGCATATCAAACAAACAAAAGTACTCTTGCGTTCATAGTAAATTCTCTCAACACTAATGCAAATGAGATCAACATTGAGCCATTTGGAATTGATGCTGGATTTGAAAACCAAAGACATGAGGAGTGGCAAGTTCACAGAAATCAAGAGTAAGTTGGAAGAGTTGGAGGTCCAGAAATGCATACACATCGCGCAGCACAAGTGGACAGCTCTAAAAGAAATTCTGCGAGTTGAGGCCCTCATATTCGGCGCATGGAATAGTTTTCCAGAATGCTACAGTGAGGTGAAGAAGTTGGCATATGGAGTGCTGATGATCTTCGGGTCAACATATTCGTGTGAGCTAGCGTTCTCTTGCATGAATATAATAAAAAGTATAGTTAGAAGTCAACTAACAAATAAAAATCTATTTTAAGCCGTTTATTTTAAATCAAAAATCAATTTATATAAGCAAATACGGAAATATTAAATCGTAATTTTTAGTGGCTCTTTAAAAACGGAAATTTTGTAAATTGTAACTTTTGGCTCTTCCTTTTCAATAGGTTGCCGATTCCTGCTCTAGTATATTCAACGAATCGTTTTGAACAAATAAACCTGCCTTAACAATAACGAATCAATTTAGGTACAAGTCATACTGTATCTTAGTATAAAGTAAACGATATCAATGCTGCACTGCTCTTCTAAATAACTAAGAAGTTGGAAGAAATTAAATGTCACTTGCTCACCGTCACGTCCCTGAATTGTTCAAGGTAATAATTGAAAAGTCAAAACGGACTCGCCAATTGCCTTTGTTGCTTGGCAGCAGTAGATCGCTGCCGGCTGCGCCCGATTCAAAAATTGAAATTTTTTTCCTTATTTTGTATAAAATATTTGACAAGTTTTTATTTAACTTCACAAAAATGTTATAATTTATATATGTTCTGATCAAATCTTAAAACTATTTTGGGGCACTTTCACGTACCCAATTGCTTTGAAATTCTGCATAATTACCAATATAGGTCCTGATGACAATACATATATCGGATCTAATGTCCATGGCCTGAACCTGCAGACAGGCCATGGTCATTGGAGCTCGGCCGCCACCTATCGCCCCCACATCAGCGACGCTCAGGGCCATGGGGGGGACCCTTTCTTCAGCCCCCATGCTATGCCACTGATTACACTGTATTTCGGGTTTACTAGTGAGGCTCGATTGTTGGAGTTCTTTGATTCATTTAGCCTTTCCCTGGCTTCGGCATCTAGTTTGGGGATCAAATTCTTATGTGTGTAATTGAGATATTTTTTGTAGGTTTTGAATTTTAAGGAGATTCCCCTCCCTCGATTATCTTAATCCCCGTCACCCCTTTGATTTCTTCAAATGACACAATGAGCTCAACATTGCTGGAGCGTTTTTGCGGAATGGAATTAGAAGGCTATGTTGTGAAGCAATTTTTTATTCAAATTTGTAGTTACTGGTGGTATCCAGTCCAAATTAAAAATAATACAATAGAATTTAAATTGAAACTGCGAGCAAATAACTGAAAAATGCTGTGTTAAATGAAAACTTCGATCATTAGTAACTAATAGTTGCGATACAAAAAAAGGATTTTCGAGATGTGATTTAAATTTATATCTTCAATTCATACTTAAAATAAAATTGTTTGAATTTACATTATACGAGAAGCATTATACTTATGAGCTTAAACAGATTTAATGTTCATCAGCCCACAGCCCTTGAGTTAGAAGCCATTGCTCTGTTCTAGTAGGTTATAATGGTGCCCACAAACAATTCCTGATTTTGGAAGGTATTTTTTGAGACCCGTTGTATGGAAAAATGGAGCCCTCTGGGGCTTACCTTCTTCAGGCAAGTTCCGTATACCCAAATCGAGTAAGTGTCTTGAGTTATCCTGGTGATTTTTTTCTTTCCCATGGTGTTTACTTTCTATGGTAACCAATAGTGATGCACTTGCGGAGGGGCTGCAGTAGCCTAGTGGTCAAGGTCTTGGACTAGCGGCCGGCGATTTTCGTTCAATCGCTGGTTCGATCCTTGGCCGCCAAAGACCCGATGAATATTTCTGCCCAATGAATATTTTCGAAATGCTTGACATATTTCATGTCAAAGTAATACATTTTACTCCACATTTTCTTAAGTTTTAATTTCATCATAAATGGGATTTTTTTTTGGGGGTGCGGCCCGAAATTGAATAAACCTGTTAGTTTTTTTTTTTGAATTTGAACATTATTTCCATTTGGCAGACTTTTTTAAGACATGTTTTTCAATTTTTTTATATCCCATGTATGAATAGAAATAATTATACTCTTGTAACCTCTATCACTTTAATGTGCTTTATATTTGATATATATTCGGTAACATTTTTTTCCACTGTTCCTGTAGCAATAAAATCAATTTTCTCAAATTTCCAAACAGGGCATAGGAAGTAAAAAAAGTTGTCAAAGAAGGCTTAATGTTGGTGTGAACTTTTGACCTCTGACAAAAGCTCCAAAATAACAGATTTTTTGCCATATGCAATAAATGTTCAGTATCTCAGGAAAAACTCAACTTTAAGGTGAATTTAACTGATTTCCACAGAAATTTTTTTTTTACAAGAATGGTGCCCAAAACAAAGCACCACTTCTTCAATGGAATTATTTACTGCAGAAATTCCTCATTCTGAAGTTAATTTACTAAAAATCCAATCACTACAGACTTTACTACTAAGTCAATAAAACTCTCACAGACCAGTGTGAACCATAAACTGTTGTTTACTTTAAAAGATTTTAGACTCGTAGATTTGCAATTTAGTTTCATTTGCTTTCAGCCAAAGGTGCGTATACGCATCAATCACATTTAGATGTAATAAAAGGCGAAAGATTAGCACGACATTGAAGAGAAACCAGAGTTTATGTTAATTCTAAAATGTGAATAAGCTCATTAACTGGAAGTGTGTATGTATTTCATTTATGTAAGGTTGAAAAAAAAATCTTGGTTATGGTTGCTGTAAAATTGCTGATATTAAATTTTTTTTTATTGAAATGCATAAATAATTAAAAATTTTCAGTTTCTTAAATATTTCTACCCATAAATTATTTTTAATTAAAATCTACTCATTCTGTATAAACTCGTAAGTAATCTATGTTGAATGGCTAAATGTGCTAAATATTTATTGTCTGTGGCCTCAAAAAAAGTGTGTTTCAAAAGTTTAAGCACCTTTGGCTTATAATGGATTAAATATCACCTGTAAGGAATGGTATGAACTGTTATGTGTATCTTTTTAGTGATTTTAAATTTTGCAATAAAAAAATTTATTTTCATTTTAGGAAGTTTTAAATTCGTTGATTTTCAAGCACGTGATTGTGTGAAACAACTTTATTAACCTTTTGAAGACGGCGTGTTTCGTGAGGAAAAGGCCCTTAAAGACGGCGCTTTAGGCGATGTTTACTTCCCCCTTTTTTATTGCTGATTGATGGCACCATACATATGCTTACAATAGAAGCAGGATAGTTGCTAGTGTCCGCAGTCAATGGGGATGTTCGCCGCTTAGAAAGTCCCTAAATACAAAGAGTCTCCCTTTCTTAGGGAAACATATTTTCTTGGAGCTCAATGTAGAAATTACGATTTCAGTTCCAAGAAAATTTGAGAAATTTATTTATTTTATTTTTTTGAAAAAGAAATTATTTCCTAACAATTTAAGCTGCTTTTCACCTAGATTTCCTCTTCAATATTATTAAGAGCATTGAGAAAAATAGCACAAAACAATGATGATAATATAAAGCATTGCACAAAAAAATGAAACGCTTATTTCATTGTAGACAAAGGTACACACAATAAACTAAACCAAATTTAATTGATATTATTCAAGTAAAATTTATTTATATTTTGATTTTCAGTAAATTCATTAAAATAGATATAAAATATTTTAAATTTATTTTTAATTCTTTTAAATGCAGGAATTTGATACAAACCTGGTGCTAAAACTTAAAATTATCAAATTAGAAATAAGAAGTAAATAATATGATACTTCATAAATTGCACGTAATTATAATCAGTAATACAAAATAAAATAAAAAGCAAAATTGCTGATCCTGTCTCTTGATGTTATAATGTAAAATTCAGACTTCTCAAATCGATGATGAAATAAGTTTAAAAGCTCTTATAAGTATTCACAACATTTGTATGACAATAGACATACCATCATAAATCAACTATGCTTCTTTGGAAACTTCATTATTACTTAATTTATAATTGTTTTTCTCTTTTAGAACATGCCAGAAAAATCTTAAAAATTTAAACCCTCTTAAGAATTTTCTTATATATCTTCCATGAAGGAATGATAGATTTGATGTATAATTGTCATTTTTTATTGTTCCATAATCCATTATATTGTGATACATTAGAATTCATAATACTGAATGAATCCTATGATTAAGTCTAAATTTTATTAACAAGCATTTTTCAAAAATTAAAACTTTATTCTTCTTTGATCTAATTCTTACTATATATGCTGAAAATTATGATAAAATATTCACCGTGGCAAATAAATGAGATGAATAAAAAGCAAAACCATTAAAAAAAGGTGTTTCGCATTATGCTCTAAAATGTGAGTATCTTAAGGCTATAAATGTTGACCTTTGTTAAATAGTGCCACATTGTAGAGTCCACAAGTTTTTATCGAAAAAAGGTGACGATTAGGTGTTCCAACGTGTAGCAGAGCTGATACGCATTAAATCAAAATCCTTACGTTGCCGTGGTGTGGAAATTAGAAGTGGACGCTCTAGCTCGGCTATCGTTCTCGTTACTTGTTTGTCATTTAAATTACGAGGTCCGTCTTATTAATTTGTCCCTTATGTTACTTGTAAATAAAATATTAATAATTTATCAGTTTACCTACGTGTTCCTAAAAATAAATTCTTTAAATACACATAAGAAATTTAAAATTATATTTTTTCCAATAGTAATAAATGTTTTCATTAGTAAAAAAGTGGAAATGCTTTGAATTTTTAGAATACTTCTAGTAAAACGCAAACAATAAGCTGATATCGAAGACAAAATATTATTACTGCAAACATTTTTAAGTTGCCGAGGAGCTTCACGTATCTCGGTAATCTTGTTTATATAAAAGGAATATATGATTCTTATTTGTACTTAATTGTTTCTTTTGCAACATACTGGAGCTTCTTACCTTTTTTTTCACTTTTCGTACAAAAAGTTATATTCTTAACATTTGGATAATCCTTACTTTTTATTTAAAATTTCAAAAGAATTGCATAATATTGCTTAATTCTAAGATTACTGCTCTGATTTTTGTGCGATAATAAACTGATTTTTGTGTGTGATTTTGTGCATATGACAGAGCCAAAGCCAATACATTCTTACGAAGCCAACTCTTTCGATCAACATTCAAAATAGTTACAAAAATCTTTCCTTCTCAACGCACAGACTCCTCAATCGGCTTAGAAAAAACTGACAACAATTTTTCTTTACTTTCTTCAAAATGAAGGAAAACTTTAGCTTCAAATATCGTTTTTCCCCTCCCCCCCACTTCGTCTGGACAGTCCCCTAAGTGACTGGGTCCTTTTTACATTATCTCTCAAAATCTAACACAATATCTGTTCTCTGAACGGTTATTTTCAGTTTCCCGATAACGTTCGCAAAATAGAAGGCCTTCTTTTAAGTTGGTCGGCATAGTTTCTATTTATCCTATGTCCGACAATGTAACAGAAAAAGAAATTACTTTCTAAAGCTTTATTACGGCAATAAGAGGAAGAACCACGGAAGAATAGTTTTCCGGCTACATGAAAGCAACCTTGAAGATTTACAAGAAGGCAGATGTGCATTTCTAGGTTTTATTACACCAAAAAGGCATATGATAATCAATAATGACCAAAACCTGAAAGAATCAACAATAATCAAGAGGGAGAAGCATTCTTTGTCGATATGAAAGCTTTTACAACTTGTTTTTCATGCTCATTTACAGGAGCCATTTGCTTCCCTATTCAGAGTTTCAAACGTTCAATAGCCTTAGAGCGCACCCGAACATTCCTTTTTTTGTACTATCGTACATAAAAAGTGTGACTCATGAATAAATAGGCAAGAAAAAAAAAAAGAAAACGAACACATTTTTTCTATTTCAATGTAACTATCTGTTAGATTTTGATTATATTTATTTTTCAAGTATATTTTAGAGCATTTTGCAAATTTTTTCGTAATTATTATTATAAAAGAAACTTATTTTATATTTTTTTTAAAAAAAACTTCTTTTAAGTTTCGAAAAATCAGGAAATCCAACACTGTAGAACTTTTAAAGTATAATATATAACAAAAGCAAAAATTTTATTCTTGCTTCTAAGATTTTTGTATAAATCGGGGAATTTTTCTTATGCTAAAGAATTTGTAATATTCATCTGCTACAAATTTGAAAGAAAAAATATCGGAATTAATAGTTTTTGTTTCGAAGACTCAACTTTTATACATCAATTATCATAATAAAAAAAAATGTCGGAATTAGTTTCTTGCTTTTATAAATTCGAAAGACTACAATGTACAGTTTTAAAAATCTATAACAAATATTTTTGTAATTTTTTTTTGTTGCAAATGTTTTTTTCTTTTTTTTGTTGTTTATACACGATTAAAAAAGGTGGGTTTTTTTTTTTTTTTTTGATGTTTCGATATAAAATTCTTAAAAACTGTTTTTCAATAAGCATAACTTAAGATAACAATAAAAATACGCTTCTGTACAGCAATACATTGTGTAATTATGCACAAATTTTCATCAAAAACAGAATGCGAAAATTGCTTCAAATTCTCCACAAATATATTTTAAGTAGTTTTACAGGTATAAAAGTTAATAAAAATGTAGAACTAAGGTATTTTTAAATCTGCAAAATGCATAGCAATACGTGTATTAGTAAAAAAACATTCATTATGAAAATATGTAATTATATTCTTTAGTATGAAAAAAATAAAATAAAATTCATAAAAAAAAATCACCACTTAAAGTTATAACACTTTTTTGAATAAACTTTGGAAATAAAATTTTTATGTAACATATATTTCTTAGTAATATTTATATATATTATTATTTGAATAATAAAGTAAAGTGGAACTAGAAATTAAAAATTTATTTCCAAATATTTAAATATTGTTTAAGTTCAACATAATAATCCAATAATTTCATTACAGTGGCTCCTTTTATCACATTATTTCCTGTAAAAGGTAAAATTGTCGCTTTATGGATTATTTGTGGGTCGTTCCGAATTATTTTATTTTGTTCTTCGGAGACAACCTCATCTTCAACCTCTGGACTCAAATTTAAAGATTGATCTAAATCATCTTCCTCATTTTCTAACTCACAATCAGAATCATCAAAAATTTCGTCTTCTAAATCAGCTAAAATGTTCTGAATCTCTTCCGTGGTAAGTTCTCTTTTACGTTTTGGCATTTTTTTTTAAAAAAAATTAAATTAATTTAAAATGAAATGATTAAGTAATCGAGATGACAAAATCACTTACAAAAATAACTATGCACTCACCGCTAGTGAGAATTTGAGTATGAAGGAAAAAAGAGGGATTTTTAGGTAAGGGTGAAAGAGGAAACTCTACCCCCCTCCCTTCTGAATACAAAAGAAACCGGTCAAGCAGATGATGTTCTGGGGCTATAATAGGCCTCATGCTGATTCGAAAGCTGTTTTCAGGGGAAAGCACGGCTTGGCCGCTACATCGGTCAGCGCCGGCTTTTAAGGGTATGTTCCTTTTGGCCTATAGATCGGTCTGCCGTCTTCAAAAGGTTAAAGTACATCACAATGTTTTAGTAAACAATGTCTATTCTTACAGGGTACAATTTTTCCTTGTGGCTGATATTTATTCAGTCTAAAACTGATTGAAATTAAGAATTTTTCGAAATAACTACAAACGGTGTTGTTCTATTTTTTAAAAAAAATTATATATTTAGTTATTCTTTGAATGCGGTCTAATTTACTAACCTAATGCGACTTTCCGGCTAGTAAATGTTTCTTGCATTCAACCTATATTTTACAAACGTTATTAAAAGAATTCGGCCCACTACTCATTCAGCGGAAGAAATAAAAATTCTCAACAAAGGAATCTTGAGGGGGGAGGGAGTACGCACACGGGACGTTTATCTTTAAGTACTCGAAAGTGGATAATTCATAAATAACCACTGAATAAGACAGATTTGAAAACATGAACCTGTATTATACATCTATAAGATTCCGATAATACGTTTCTTTCTTTAATACAAAAAGAAAAAAAAATCTTAAATATAGCAGGATATACATAGAAAACATCACAGAAATGTCCTGGGTTGTGTAATTTAGAAATAAAATATATGGTAAAATCTTGCGATGAAATCCTTCCCCTCTTCATATCCCTATGTAATTATAAATTATACTACTAAGCATTTGAGGTATCAATCATTTAATACAATGCGGAAAAAAATTTCAAATCTTAATGAAAAGAACTATTGAACACTCGTGGCATCCAGTTTTATATGACGAATCACTTAAAGAACTTCTCTTGATTTATATCAATTCGAGATGGTACGATGTTACATGAAATATGCTAAATTGAATCGCTGTATTTATTTGGGTATTTTGGAACTTCCGTTGAAATTAGTTAAAATTAATTTTTCTAGATGCATAAAATGATTTTAGAGTAAAACAAATGCATGTTAACTTACCGAATTTCATTAGACTTCGATCGTTTAATGTTTGAAAGAAAATCGAGAAAAATAGCAATAGAAATAGGACAGAACTCCAAAATTACAATCAATTTTTACTGTATTTAATATAATACCAAATTAACCGGGACTTATTATATTAATTAGTGTTTGATGCTGCACGTCAAGTTTCATGATAGTTTATGAGGTACTGAAAAACTTATCTCGATAATGAAATATATTTTTATTAAACTTTAAAAAAAAAAAAAAATCTCTAGAGAAATTTCTTTTCTCTTTTATCTGTTTATTAATAATTAAATTTCTATAACCAATTTACAGAACGCGTCTCTCATCTCAGATAAATACTCTTTAAATATTTTCATAAAGCATAGTACAACATAGGTTGCGGGTTTAAGTTGTTTGACTTTTCCTATTGATTTTATTTAAAATTAGCTCATATGCTCGTAGCTTCACATGCGCACAATTTCGATCTCACACTACGAATTGCCAAACTTGTTATTTCAAAAAAATCCATGTAAAAGTGCTTATCGCAGTATAACAGTTTTCTTTTTATTTTTCTTTCAAATTAAAAGTTACTAAGAATATATAATACTGCTTATCAAAATTTGCACTTTTTTTATTGCATATCACAAAACTGCTAGATTTTCAATTTAAATGTAAATTTATTCTTGTCTTTAAGTTTGCTGTTCCGATTACGTAGTGACATCAATCAAAATACACATCATCATAGTATACAGATATTTGAAGATAATGTGGATGGTTTTTTTTAACTTTGATAAATTTTCACTTTATATATTTCTTTATACATCTATTCTATGGAGTTTCAAATTTAGGTTATTAAATTTATTTTAATCAAATTCATTATCCTCCCCAAAAAATGCTTACTAGATGAGATTACTTTTAAGAATTTTCAAACTCATTTACTAATTTCAAAAATTTTATGATATCCTGACCCCCTTTCCCCAAAACACTTGTTTCTAAGCAATGAAATTTACTTAACATAGGGTAATTCACACTACACGACTTAAAATGCCAAGTAAAATAAGCACCTATTTCATTAAAAAAAAAAAGTTAAGATGTATGATTTTCCTTCAGTCGTGATTTTAAAATGTATGCTGAAAGTTACAAATGAATGGGAGTTCTACGAGCAATAAATATTAATCTAATTTTATCCCTTCGATTACCGAGACATCGATCCAACACTCGATTCTTTGAAGGGTATTTAAATGAAATGTGTTACTGTTTTATAGAAGGCTATCAATAAATCATATACTTATTGAACTATTATTATGAATTATGATCTGTATTCAGAGTAGAAGAGAAGCCGAGATATATAGTCCTATTTCTTGTGTTTTATCTTTATTTTTCAGTATAACTTTTCTCGTTAAATTGAAAGAGAATGATTTTCATGTCCGCACAGAGGTACCAAGCAATCGAGTCATTAAAGGTGAATTTGCATAAAATGTCACTTCATAGGCTGCGTTTTACATGGATGATATATATATTTTTTATCGGCAATTAAGAAACAGCTCGCTGTGCTTTTAAAGTTTATTTTCAATATTGCATGTATTTAAAATATTTGGTTTGACTATCGAAATCTCCCCAATTGTTTAAACCGTTTCTTTGCTTCTGTTACTAAAAATATTTCTGTGTCTTCGATCCAAACTTCGAAGTTTTGGTGTCGCGTTGGAATGACTATTCTGAATACATGTACAAATACATGTAAGTTCTATCCCTAATGCAAGCGTAGCGTTATTGCAGAAAAGAACTTAAATATAAGTTTTCCTTCCTCGGAAGATTGTTGTTTATAAATATAATAAATAGATGCGAAAAGTTGACCTCCATGACAGACAGGACTCCAGGACTGAATGCATGTTCGGCACTGGATTATATAGGAGGTGTGAGATAAAGAAATAGATTTATGATTATATTTTAACTTCTAGAGTAAGCAAGAGTTAAATTTTATTTATGTTTGTTATACGGTTTATTCATTTAATATAATTGCAAGGCTATTACACACATTAAAAACTTACGTATAAAATTTAGAATCTTACAATTTGTTATTTTTGACAGTAAAATCGTAGGGTTGGATCACTGCAATATAAAAAAAATAATAAATAACATTTGACTTTGCCTTCAGAAAGAATTCTACTTAGCAACTGTAAATTACTTCCATTCTTTCCCTGCTTTATCTTAAGCTAAAATTTGTAATCGTAAAGGAGTTATTTTTTTCATTCTTACTCATTTAAATTAGAATAACTGCTTTTATTAAAGTTAATAGTGATAGAGAAATAATTAATAAAATTAAAGCTTTATAACAAAGAGGCTGTGTACAATGTATATTGCAAAATTTCTTCATATATTTTTAACTCCGACATTTTGTAAAGTTCTTGTAAAATTCAGAAATTTTACTAATGGATTCAATACCTACATAACTTAAGATTTTACAAAATACCGTAGATAGTTTTATAAAGACTTATTGAAATAGTTATGAAATTATTAATTATATGAAAAATAAATGAAGATTTATGCAGTAGATGTTGAGATTTTAAAGTTATGTTGGTTAATTTTGAAGAAGTAAAAAATAGTTCTATTTCTATGAAAATGTGGCCGCTGTAGCCAAGAGGTCGAGAGTTTCAGACTGTGGCTGGCGGATTCCGTTGAGTCGCGGGTTCGAGCCTTGGCCACTAAAGACCTGCAGTGTAGCTGGGGCTGATGCACGAAAATCTGTCGGGGGCCAAAGTCCTATCGCTGGCGTGGTATGGAAGTTAGGAGAGAGGTGGGGTGCCAGCTAGATGTCGTCCTCGTCACTTAACCGAGTTTCAAAATTATGAGGTCCGTCTCCAATAGCCCTCGTATTGCTTCTAGTGCGACGTTAATAAAAAACCAAACCAAACGAAATTATTATGAGAAATTTGAATTTCGTATTAATCTTAATAGAAAATTATAGGTTTTAATTGGAAACACTAAAAACAAATTATAAGCATAGTTCAAGGTGATCATGCTAGTTATTGTCTTGCTAATATATGTTCACATTTCTATGAACACATTTTTTCTGAAAATGATGAATTCAAGGTATTTAGATACATTGACAATCGTGTAATAAATTTCAAATTCTCTTCAACCCACTTGTTAAACCAGATTTATCTTTTTATCCTTCTTATTTAAATTTGATGAAAACTAAAATCTTATGAAACAGATTTTTTTGATGTTTATTTAAAAATTGAGAATAATATGACAACATTTGTGAGAATTAGAATTGCCGTTTCCCATTAATGAAGTTCCATTCTTTGATAGCAATTTAAGCTTAAATATATATAAGAACGTTGTTATAATTTTTTTTTTTACTCGGGAATATCAAATGAGTTAATATGCCTTTGAATATTCAAAATAACTTATATAACTTCTTTTTTTACTGGTGCTAGAGCTGATTCTTTCACTTTTAAAGTTTGTATTTATTTAAGTTTTTTTTAGGGTTTCTTTTAATAAAGTTTTGATAATATAAGTTTTTATTCTGTTATTAATTATTTTTTTTTTCTGTTTCTTAATAGTAATTTTTTAAAATTAAAAGTTTCCTCGTAAATTATGTGCAAGTCTTTTGGGCATTTGACTGGTTGATTCCAGAATTTAGTGATATCATTTTGGAACATCTAGAAATTGTTATACTTAACACAGAAAAAATGTCAATTATCGTTAGCTTCTGTGTTATTTTAATTGTCAGCTTTCCCTCAACAATTCTGGAAATCAGATAAGTGAACTTTTTCTGTAGAAACAGACTTTTTAG
>BMAW01105318.1:118447-207829 GCA_019974015.1 Nephila pilipes
TCTGGAAATCAGATAAGTGAACTTTTTCTGTAGAAACAGACTTTTTAGGAACAGATTGATTACAAACTGTCAATTATCCATCGACAACTCTGGAAATCAGATAAGTAAATTTATTCTGTAGAAACAAGACTTTTTAGAAACAGGCATTGATTTCAAATTGTCAGCTTTCCTTCAACAATTCTGGAAATCAGATAAGTGAACGTATTACTTATTCTTATTCTGCATTACTTGATTTGAATTCCTATCTTAACGTAATTAATTGCACAGAAAATGTTTCATAATATTTTCCAAGAATAACCAACTACCATGTTATATCCTGCTGATTTGAAGAATAGGGTGTAATATTTCCCTCCCTCGCCAGGGTGCGCATTGCGCTCTCGATCGAAGAGTTATTCTGGGTAGATTGAATCTCGGCACTGTCGTGTTAGTTTGGTGACCGAAATTGAGAATTTACCCGCATGGACCTTGTGTTATGCTTTTTTTTTATACTTATGCTTAATGAAAATAAACGTATGTTCCTGTCCAGAAGTCATGTCTTTGTATAAATATTCAACAACCATCTTTACTAGTGAAAAAATTTCATATTCAGAATTAAAGTGATTTCATTTAAGATACTGCGTATCACACCTATCTCATTTTCTGTCATTGGACTTTTTATATCAGTGTGTGTGTGTTTTAACTTCATAATTCTGGTATTTTTCTGTTATGCAGGGGTAAAAGAACACAGGCTACTTCTAGGTGTGAAAAATTGGCAAGAAAAATTCCTTAATAATAACTTGGATGAAAATATACTAAGTTGTAGACACATGAATATTTTATTAGTGCATGTTCTGGACTTAGCCTACAGAAACTGAATTAAGAGTTTTTTTTTACAATTCATAAAAAATAAATTAATATTCTTAATTACAAAAATATATTGGAACTTTCCTTTCATAGAAGGGGAAAAAAAATTTGTTTTGTCTAAAGATGTAACATTACGGGTATTTTGAAACTCGTGGGCAAAAATTGAACTGGTGGTAGGAAACATCTAACCAAGAAATTTTCTTCATACCATGCACAGACGGAGAGCAAGTGTTGGACCCCTAGATGGCGCTGCAATGGAAAGCAAAAAGCATGCGTTTTCTTTCGCATCGTCGTTTCAATTGTGGATTTCAAGGGGCATGGCGTTGTATCGTGATCAGGAAAAGGTCATTCCTCCTCAAATCTTTGGTAGAAATGTATTAGAAAACGCGCACTTCATACTTTTCATTACAGCGCCATCTAGATGTTATTGAAGAGGGTGGGATACTGATTGGGATCCAAGGCCAGATATTGAGGATCACTCTTTAAAACTGTTCCAGAACAAAATTTAATTAACGTTTTGGGAAGTATGCGTAATATTTTAAATCCTAGTCACTTGGGGAAGATATTCTCCAGATGTGCATTCATTTGTGCAAGAATGGAACTTATTGAGTTTAACATGAAAATACAAAAAATATATTGGTTCTTACTTGTTTTTACAATAACAATTGCAAAAGGCACTTTTTTTTACAAATTTATCTTGTGGATTTTTATTCATTTCATTGTTATAGTTTTTGACAGGTGAGCTGGTTTAAAGTTATTGCTTTTATCAATATTTATTTTAAGTATTAGCAGTTGAATAAAAAAGTTTTAACAATTTAAGTTAAGGGGGTCACTTCACACAAATCGGTCAAAAAAATCGATTTTTCAATTTTTTTGAAATAGAAACTACAAATCTTTCTGCATCAAATGCAACTAAAATTTTTGTTCTAGCTAAATTAGAAGCATTTTAAATATTTTTTTAAAAAGTTGTTTACATGTGTCAAGCCCCAAAACAGCTGATTGCCACGTCCCCTTTGAAACCAAAACATATTATACATGCTTCTTTCCAGCCTTATCAAATTATTTTAAATTCATGAAAACAATTTTCATCGATCAGCAACTGGTTGAGGAAAGAATTGAAGTGAATAGTAATAGCAGTTTGTTTACATTTCAACGTTTGTTATCGAATGAAATGTGCTATTTTAGACTCGCCTAATGTAGACAATCTGTTCCTTTCGAAAACTTTTTTCATTTGTATTTTTCATTATGTCTCTGTTTAATACTCAACCATTTAAGTAATAGAAGTTTGAGAGAGATGTTTATTTATTAAATAAAAGTTATTTTGAAGTTATATAAGCTTCATAAAAACAAAATGTTTATAAATATGGTAAGTATGCTGGTATGGTAAGTATCAACGTTATGTAAGTATGCTGGTCAGTATGAAGCTTTTTTTAAATTCTTCTGATACATTTAAAGAAGTATTTGACATTTCTCTGTTTTCTTGTTGCTTAAATTTGTGTGTTATGCATAAAATGCAATAAACATGGTATCCATATTAATTTTGGTCGTCAAATCCAAGGTTTGGCTACAGAACTATTTGTACGTTGCGACAGTTGTGGTTTCGAACAACCAGTCCTTAATACTAGAGTCACTCAGTTTAACTAATAAAGGATATACTAATGTGCATGAAGTTAATGAGACTTTCATATGCTATGAGATCAATTGGCAAAGGGTATGCTGCTGCGAAAGGGTTTTGTGAAGTGATGAATTTACCTACCATAACTAAGCGCTTTTATGAGTTATCCCACACATTAAATGATGCGATAGAGGAAGTCGCAAAAGCTTCTATGGCAATAGCTGCTAAAAAATATTTAATAATGATGGAAGTCCAAATGTACCTGGGGCTATTGATGGCTCCTGGCTAAAGGGGGACTTGTTTCACTAAATGGTGTCGTGACAACAGTTAGTGTCGAAACTGGAAAGTTTATTGATACCGAAGTATTTTCTAGATATTCGTGCAATTTGAGGAATGGAAATGCACATAGAGAGAAGTATCTTGCAAATTACTTTGGAAATAGTAGAGCACTGGAAGTTGAAGGGGCACTCTGGATCTTCAATCAGTCATTGCACAAGCTGCAATATACTCAGTATTTCGGTCTTTGCCCCACTGGTGACGACATATGGTGTGCATATAATAGGGCAATAATTAAAGGAGAACAATATAAATACAAACATAACTTACCTGATGTTATTATGAATTGTTTTCAACAATAGTTAAAGATTTTTCAAGTCCTGAACTATTGTCTAGATGCCTATATGGCAAAATTCAAAATTTAAATAACATAATCTGATACATAATCCTTAAAAATGTATATGTAGAATTAGGAACTTTAAAAACTGGAAAGTATGAAGCAATATCTCTATTTAATCAAGGATTCATTATACCCAGACCCAAAACAGCTGATTGCCACGTCCCCTTTGAAACCAAAACATATTATACATGCTTCTTTCCAGCCTTATCAAATTATTTTAAATTCATGAAAAGAATTTTCATCCATCAGCAACTTGTTGAGGAAAGAATTGAAGTGAATAGTAATAGCAGTTTGTTTACATTTCAATGTTTGTTATCGAATGAAACGTGCTATTTTGACTTTAAAAACTGGAAAGTATGAAGCAATATCTCCATTTAATCAAGGATTCATTACAAAATTAAAAGTTTTAAATTTATTAAATGTTCAACCTGGGGGGTGCCAGCTCAGGTGTCGTCCTCGTCACTTGACCGTGGTTCAAAATTACGAGGTCCGTTGCCAATAGCCTTCGTGTTGCTTCTAGTGCGACGTTAATAAAAACTAAACTAAATGTTCAACCTGGATTTTATACATGTCGAGCATTGCAAGAAGCAGATCGTGTTCACTTAAAGCAAAAAAAGCAGTTTTACAAAGAACCAATAAAGCTAGTATGAAAAACAGACTATTAAAATGTAGACAAGAAGATGATCTAGCACAGGGGTCGCCAAAGTGGTCTATATAGACCCCTAGGGGTCTATTTAACAATAGTAGGGGGTCTATCTGACCCAAGGGGTCGAATGGGGGTCTATTGGGACTCGAAGGAAAAACAGTTCTTAATACGCAAATCACACATATCTAACTGCGTACGTAAAAATTTAAAATATTTTTATAATTGACTTAATATTATATTCTTTATAGAAAATAAAATAATAAATCAGAAAACAATCTGCCCCTTTTTTCCTTATGTGTTTTCGTATGTATACCGTGACGTCACAACTTGACCTTGTGACCAGTTTGTAATTTGCACGACTCATAGTATGTAGCCAGAAGAGCGATTGAGGCTTATCCGTGTTGAGCTTTAATCAAATTTAAAGCTCAACCTCTTAAATCAAGATTATTTGCCAAACTTTGTGAGGAAAACAATGAGTTATTTAACCAATTACTTCTGCACACCGAGGTTAGATGGTTGTCTAGAGGTGTATGCTTGCAACGGCTCGTCAATTTATTTGACTCCACGACAGAATTTCTGAACGAAATAAATCTTGTTCTAAGCAATGAACTCCAAAACAATAAGAACCATAATTTTTCTTTAGCAGACTTATTTGGAAAATTTAATGACGTTCAAACAAAACTGCAAGGAAAAGATGTAACAATTATCCAATCTCGGACAATACTGTTAGACTTCCAAGTAAAATTAAATTTATTTAGATCTTCATTGCTACGTAAGGATTATAAGTATTTTTCAAATCTGCAACAATTAAAAATAAAAGAAAAAGACTTGGAAATATATACAAATCATCTTCAAAAATTAAGCGACGATTTTAAACTGCGCTTTGTTGATTTGGAAAACATCGACATCCCTGATTGGATTATTGCGCCATTTTCGGCGCAAATTGATAACGTCGACATCAACATACAAGATGAGCTTGCTGAACTATTGTCCGATCTTGAAGCAAAAACGCTTATTAAAAATTTGACAATACATAAATTTTGGACAAATATAAATATAAAGCAAAAATATGTGAAACTTTACGAAATGGCTCAGCCATTTATGCTGTTTCCAAGTTCGTATATGGTTGAAGCCGGTTTCAGTCACGTTAATTCAATTTTAACTAAAAACAGAAATAAATTAATTGTGGAGCTTCGAGGGGATTTACGGTTAAAACATACTAATTTCGAACCCAATATAGCGAACCTTGCCAAGAAACACCAGGCACACTTATCTCATTAAGAAGTAAAAAATCTGTAGCTACTTTACTTACTGTTTCTGATTTATTAAATATTTAGACTAATATATAGTTTTATTTTAATTACCTGAAAATTATCTTTGTGGGGGTCTATGGAGATTTCGAAAAATTATATAGGGGGCGATGATCAAAAAAGTTTGGCGACCCCTGATCTAGCAGATGACCCAAGCAATTCAAGCTTTAGTGCTGATATCTATTAGTGAATGGTAAGTTTGTACTTTAAATTGCATTTTCTGAAAAGTGTAAATTTCAACACAAAAGGAACATTTTTAAAAAACCTACTCATCTTATAGCTTTGAAACTTGGTGCATGTATTACTAGTACATAGAGGAATATTTTAATGAGAGATTTTGTCAAAAGTTTTCAAAAAAATTTTAGAGGTTGAAATGTACACAAATTTTCATGGTTTTTTAAATTTTCACATGTTAATCCACATAATAATTTTTTTTAAAAAAAACTAATTGAAATTTCAAAAAAAGCTCTCATTAAAATAATAATAACTATTCAATAAATGAACACAAAAAAATTGGTAACTCTACAACCAGTCAATTTTTAAAAAATGTTCCTTAAAATTGGTCATTTTTAACATTACGGAGATAAGGAAAAGGCTGGAAGAAGTTGACCCCCTTAAGATGAAATCACATTTCATATTTCACATAAAATCAACTGAGGTCTGTGAATTCCAATTTTAAAAAAACAACGTTGCAATATCTCATTGTACCTTACCTTGGTGAGTAAACCTTGTATTATATTTTAGTATTTTGTTTTGCTGAAAAGAACAAGTAATGCTTGAATGGTATATTACTGTAAACAAAGTATGAATAAATTCATTTCTGGAAAACGTTATGAATACTGTATAAAAACAAAATAAAACAACACACATATAGTACATGTAAACCCGTATAACATGGTTACGTTTCCAAAGACTTGATGTTATGCGAAAAAGAATAATACTAAAAAGTGCGTGTTTTTCTAATGTTTTTTATAATTAGAAGATATAAAACTTATTAAAGCAATATTCATTAAGTAATATTATGTAGTGTTTTCGGTGACACTACTAAATACCATTAATCGAGGGCTTTTCCTTTTTTTACAAGATATCATCATCATCTGAGCTTTCTTAAGCGTTAACTTCAATTCTATGATCTACTTTTCGCGAAAAATCTGTTATTTTCGATTGCTTCGCTAAACCAAGATAACTTTATAAATTTCTTTATATGGTGCTCTGCACTTGCGTTTGAATTTCATGCTTCTTTCAATTGAATTAACGTTATTTAGGGAATATTTCCTTCTGTTCGTTATTCTAGCGATCCTTCTCTGTTTTCGACCCTCCTTGTCTACCAATGTTTGTCTTTTTTTTTAAAAAAAAATTTTTCTCGTCCAGACTACAGTTAAATCTTGTTTGCCACAGCATGAGAAATGTGACTGGCTCTTGTGCCAATAACCTTTACATTCATTCACTCACAACTCCCACTGTTCGGCTAACTTTGGGTCTTCAAGATTTTTTTTTGAGTAAAATGTTATAATTTCATAGTTTTCATCTGTAGTACGGGCATCATGACCCCGAGGCACCGTAGCTACGGTACCCTAGTGGTCATGGTTTCAGACTCGTGGCCCCGGCGGTTTTCGTTGAGTAGCGGGTTTGAGTCTTGTTCACTTTAGACCCGCCGTGTATCCGAGGCCTAAAGTCCTCCCAAGGCGTGGTGTTGGAAGTTAGGAGAGGGAGGGTGCCAGCTCAGGTGACGTCCTCGTCACTTGACCGAGGTTCAAAATTACGAGGTTCGTCGCCAATAGCCCTCGCGTTGCTTCTAGAGCGACGTTAGTAAAAATAAACTAATCTACAAATTAATTAAGCTTAACTTCCCAAATTACATCATTTAAATTATTAACTGCTTCTTTAAAAATTGTACCTTCAAAGTTAAATGTTGATTCTGAATTTTCATTTACAGGCAAAATTCTTGCAGGCTGTTCCCTAGATCAGAATTATCTCCCTCTCTTAACTCCCTTTTCACGTATGACTACCCTCAGACTTCCTTCTCAAGCCTTAGTCTCTTTGCTGATGGAACCCGAGGTACCCTAGTGATCTTTCTTTCCCATGGGGTTTACCGTCTTTGGTAAACGGGTGACGCACTCCCGGGATACCCTAGTGATCCTTCTCTATTTTCGACCCTCCTTCTTGTCAACCATTTTTACCTTTTTTCAACTTCGCGTCTAGACCACAGTTTAATCTTGTTTGGCGCAGCATAGCCATATCTGGCTCTTGCGCCAATAAACTTTACATTCACTCACTCACTCTTTTCTGATGACGCCGTCATCCTCGCAATCCAACAACGTCCACATAGCCTGGAAAAAAAAAAAAAAATTCAAAAGCACCGCAACAAAATTGAAAAATAGTTAACTCTTTGGAGTTCGCCGTTAACACAGATAAATCGAAAGCCATCATTTTCCGCTAATGTCATGTTCCCCCTCCTGCAAAACAACTCAAATTATATTCCAACAACATTTCCTGGAACACTGACTTCAAATATCTGGGAGTCTACCTGGATTCCAAATTAACCTTTCGAAAGCATATCTCCCAAATTGTTGACAAATTCTGGGTAAAAATTCATAAATGCATCCCCTTAATTAGTCGTTTCTCCCACCTCTCCTTTTCAAATAAAATTTTGCTCTGTAAGCAAATCATCCGCCCTATCCTCCTTTATACTTCCTCCATTTGGGGTCATGCCGCCAAAACACACCGTAAAAAACTAAAAATTCTACAAAATATTCTCCGCATCATTGTTAACGCTCTCTAGTTTGTCCGCAATACTGTTATTCTTAATGACATAAATATTCCATTAATCAAAACACGCATTTCACATCTCCCCCGTAAATTCTATAACACACCTTACCACGGAAAACCCTTAATCAAAGCCAAACACTTTTTGCACACAACTGCGGCATCCACCCCTACCCATATCAAACATGTAACAATTACTTTAATTTATATCCCCGTAAAACTTAAATTTTTTGAAAAGTCAAACAAAATTCTCTTCCACGCATTCTTTACTTCCCAACAACCAATAGTAATTCTGTGCTGGCTCAGTGCCAACCAATAGTAATTCAGCTTATTCCCACTTCAAATCCATTAAGCGTTCGTTCATTTTTGATCGCACATTCAGCCAGTTTTATCCCATCTCTACTGCTTTTCTTTGCGACACTTATAATTTTGACCGCTACTGGGGTGCTCGCCACTGCAGTGGTGTTAAGTGATAGGTTCTTTATATCCTCCCCTTTCCCTTCATAAAATGTGTTGTAAAATGCTTTATTTCTCTTATTTTAGCTTAAGATTAAGACCATTTTTGGTCATATTTCATATTGGTAAATTTTCACTACCACTATTTTTTTTTTTAAATATTGATTTTGCAATACTATATAAACCATAAAAAACAACAACCCCGAAATACTTCTATTTTGGACTGGGGAAGAAAAAACCCTAATGAAATTAAATCTTGGAAAAAAAAATTCTGTCTCTTTCCCTTCTCTCATCATTTTTTGTCTTCTGCTGTGTTCTGCGCCATGCTTCGTATTATATTGTAATATGTCTGTTTTTCCTTCTTAATATTTTAAAATGAAACGAGTAAAACGCCTGTCCAGGCTGGTACTCGAAAAATTATTTGTTGTATGGGAATATGTCCTTGCCCGATTCAACTTTTATTACTATTTTGCTTCTGTAATATTGTTCAGAGACAGTTACAAAGCATGTCTTAAAAAGCTCACGAGCCATCTAGTGCGATTGGGTGATACATAATGTAAAATTAACCAGCAAACGTACTGAAGTGCGCAGATGTGCATTATTAGACGTAGGGAGGGAATGCGACACGCAGAACATGCGAAATAGAAGCAGTCAGTCTGCCTGCAGAAGTCTAATATATTTGACGCAGAAGCGTTTTGTTCCAGACAGACTGACTGCTCGGTGTCTTTTGATTACTAATAATTTAGCACATGCGTTATATTGTAACTGCAGAACAGTTTTTTAAAATTGTATTTCTTGTGAATATATTTAATTTTATTAAATTAATTTCCCTTAATTTATACCAGATTGTTCTTGATTTCTCTAATGAGGTTCGGGCGAATTAGTCGCTTCCCACGATTCGAAAGGTGAAAGTTGTAGTAATTTTTTACCCTCCAAGCGTTTATTCTCATTTTTGTGTTAAGCTATCTATCTAAAGCGATCTATTTAAGCTCATCTAGTGGTCATGGTTTCGGATTCGTGACCGGCAGTTTTCTTTCAGTCGCAGGTTCGATCCTTGGCTGCTTAAGACCCGCCTTATAGCCGTTTTTGATGCACGTTAAATCTGTCGGGGCCCAAAGTCCTCCCGTTGGTGTGGTGTGGATGTTAGGAGAGAGGGGTGCCAGCTCAGGTGTCGTCTTAGTCACTTGACCGAAGTTCAAAATTACGAGGTCCGTCGCCAATAGCCCTCGTGTAGCTTTTAGTGTGACTTTAATAAAAACAAAACTAAATTAAGCACAGCTAACTGTAGCAAAAATATTTTTCTTTCACAACATCTTCGAAAAAGCAAGATGCTTCTATTCCTTCTCCATTTTAAGACGCGAATGATCGGCAACATCCCCTTGGAGAGGACATTTTTATTACTGAGGGTAGTATCTTTGTCTTTTAGAGGAAACTGGGCCATTACTCGTTCGTAGCGTTTTAGTGGCCTTTGGCGAATATTGTTTGAAGGGCCGTTACGTCGTTTGGGGTTCAAACGCCCACTTGAAAATTGTTCACTCGTTCTCATGAATCTCAGAAGAGCCACAAACAAATAAAGGGGGGGGGGGCGCGCCGGATAATTGGCGTATTAAATGTTGAAAAATATTTGGTAACTTCAAACAATAACTTTTTTCAGTTATTTTAAAAACTTTAAAGAAAAACTATTTTGATTTTGGTATCACAATTTGAGCCAGGAAATAGTACTCTGTAACCGTTGTTGAATATAAAACCAAGAAAACTCTAAAATATTTGGATGTTTTAAAAAAAATAATGCTTAGTACATTGTCAGCTTCTGTTGACTCATACAGTTTGTCTCTGATACTTCCAGAAATATTCACTTCACGTTTACTCACATCTGTGACTAACTTTTTTTTACAAAAGGATTACGAATAGAGTATCATTATGTATGATAAATAGATTTCTGAAATAAATAAAAACTTTCTCCAATCAATTACATTTTTAATTAAAATAACATAAAGAGTGATT
Source organism: Nephila pilipes (assembly GCA_019974015.1). Lineage (NCBI taxonomy): Eukaryota > Metazoa > Arthropoda > Arachnida > Araneae > Nephilidae > Nephila > Nephila pilipes. The sequence continues at coordinate 128,764 of BMAW01105318.1, forward strand.
TTCATATTTTTAATTGATATAAATTTTAATCCTTAAGATAAGTTTTCTGTTGAATTAATTTTTTCGATGTAGGCCTAAATTTTCTTTGCATAGCGCACTCACTCCAGAACAACTTAGTTTTCGCGAAAATGCCCTCTTTGCATTTGTGCAGTGATTTCTTAAAGTATGAGTCGACAGGGACCAGGGCCTCGCCTTTGAGGGGGACCTCGTCTCGTTCTCTACTCGGCTTCAATAAGATCATGATCAGAATAATTTTAATCATCAAATGTTATTCCCGGTAATGATTGGTTGAAGACAGTTACTTCTGTATTATATGTTTCTATTTACAACGTTTACTGAGAATCAGAGAGAATATTAGTGTTATTACTATATCCAATTTATGGATAAAAATGTTGCTGTGGAAAGGACGGTCACAGACATAACAGACACTCATTTCATTGACTTTTTATTTATTTGCACACACGAGTTAAGGATCGCTCATGAATGGACAATAGATACACTTAAGCTCCCAACAGAAGTGACAATTATACATTCCTTATTTTATGACAGGCGTCAGGGCTAATAAAAAGAGGGTTGAAATGACCCTGAAGGAAATCACACTTTTTCGAAGAAATATGTGGCCTACAGTTCTGAATCGGCAATTCCTTCCTTTAAATTTAATTTCTTTGCAACAGCAACAGGTAATTATGTTTTTATTTTTCAATTGTATTTCTTTGAGATTTAAGATAATATACTAATATTTATATTGCATTAAAAAAACTAAAATAATATGTAATTGTATTTGCCTTTTTTACAGAGAGAGCTATAAATGTAATATCCAACCCTAAAAAAATTCTTTTTTTTTTTTTTTTTTTAAATTTTCTTTCCGACTCTGAACAACATAAAATGTTTTAACTGTTTATAAAATTATATATAAATATTTCAATGCACTCTTTAGAATTTTTTATATTGCTTAATATGCTCGTTTAAAAATTCAAATGACGGTCCTTTTTTTTATTATTGAAACCCAAATAAAAAAGAACATTTATAAAACGAATGTATTGCATTACGACAGATTGTAGTAATGTAATATAAATATTAGAAAAGTAATCAAATAACAGGAATCCTAGAATATGATTTGATAATTAGATAAATAAATGCCTGTACAATAATTTAAATGTTTTAAGAGTAAACATAAAAAAATGAAGAAATTCTCGTCCAACACAGTACAAAGTAAGAGAATTTTAGAGCATATGACCCCTCACTAGAAATTTTCTATTTGCATGTGTATGTATAATCAGATTTTCTTGCAGAAAATTGAAATTTATTATATATACTTTGATTTTAGTTCTTATACTTTAAAACTTATCTATTTATACTTTTTAACTTAAGGCTACACAGTACCCTAAAAATGACAAATTTATCGAAATTTTTTTTTTATTTTGCATTTTCCTGTAGCCCATACATTTGGGAATCTTGGGCCCCAAATTTTAGATCTATTAACCAATTAGTTTTTAAGATATTTGAAGTATTCTGAGCATTGTCAGTCACTATTTTTGACAGCTGAGGGGGGCGTGGTTAGTTTCGGTTTCATTTTAAAGCATTTTTCCATTCTTAAATTTAATTACTGATATTTTTTAAATAATATCGATACTTGCAGAGAAGTAGATATTAACTTCAACTTTCACTACTAAAATCATTTATGTTTGTTTATATTTTGAGTTTTTGATGTGCTTATAGTTACTTAGCCAAAATTGATAAGAAAAGGTATTTCTCATGACCAATATTTATTCTGCATATAATTTATATAACTTAAAAGCTATTTTAAATTGTTTAAGTGAAGTTTTTTTGTTGAGAAAATGCCACGGACAAAACTTTCGCAGCTTGAGAAGAGAATCAACATTTCTAAAAGATGGAGTACTGCTGATAATGACAATGCTAAAAACCTGCTTTAGTGGATATAACTACAAAACTTTAGAATACAAATGTCTTTAATACTTCTGCTACATATAAAAGTATCTTTCAAATTACATTATAGTGGATATTGAATGTTTGTTTACAGATAATTTAAACAATATTTGCCATTTTTGAATATTTCTCTGTTCAAAAAAAATATCTTAGATCCAAAATTCGTTTTATGACTGTGACACATCCGAACTCGCAATAAAAGAAAGAGAACAACAAATAGATATATCGACTGACACTCAATTTAAACTAAATTTTAATTAAGTTGATATTATGTATTTTTGGATTGATATTAAAAAAGAATATCCTAAAATTGCCAAAAGAGCCGTGAAACTTCTAATGTCATATGTTTCAGCCTATGTAAGAGAAAAATCTTTCTCTTTGGATGCTGCTAAAAAACAAAATACAGAAACAGATTGGGTGCTGAAGAGGACATTAGGTTCATTGCATATTTTAACGAATATTCCAGATGTAAAAATACTTTGCAACACAAAACAATCGCAACCAAGTCATCAATTTTTTTTTTCTTTTTACTAATTTGTTATGATTTAAATTATTGCTGCTTTTGCTTATTATTCAAAGAACATATTTAGCAAAGAAAAAAGAAAAAACATTACCTTCCTAACCATTTATAATCTTATTAAGACGTTTCTATTGTGATAAAATGGAGATGAAATAATAATTTTGCGAATTTGAGTAAGATAAAGCTTTGATATCCTATTTTTCCTTCTCTTCAATGATGAGATTCTTTCAAGAAAATGGTAAGCTCAAAGAGTTCTTCAAGGTTTAAAAGGTTGAATACCACCAATGTACGCGAAACCCGAAACTTATGACTTTCTTGTCCACGGGGTTCTCTCAACTGCATACACAAAAACACTGCTGTGAGGTCTGTTCGGAATGGTTTAAATCTAAAAAGGTCGATCTTCTTTTAGAAGCGGAACTATTTTTCCGATTGTTAAAAACAGATAGTTTACATTTAGAAGATAATGAACTAATATTATGAAATAGTTGTTTTGGCTACTTGGTTTCGGAAGATCTTCCCATTCCAAATCCAGGATCTAATCCTTCATCAAGCACTTGGTTTTTAACTTAAACTCTTTTATGAAACTGTACCTTCAACTTCAGACAATAATAATTTCGAAGTGCATGTCCCATCAAAAACAGAACAATTATTGAAGAAAGACAATCTTTCGCATCCAAATAAGTCCGATCACTCCTGTGAAAATAATCAAATTAGTAGCATTTGTAATGCTAAATTTACTAGTGAAATTAGTTTTCGTGCTCTCCAGTCCATTCATTCTGAGATAGTTTCTTTCAAAAGTAGAGTTTTTTGTAAGCAATTTGAAAACGTCAAAAGCTTTTAAGAGTGCTTGATCGGAAGGATGGCTAGACATATTCTAAAACACTTAGTTTATTTACTGCTCAGCTAGAAATTTATCCTATCTATCCTCTCCTCTCCTCTCCTCTCTATCCTATCTTTCCTCTCCCCCCTCTCATTTTTGAAAGCTTATACTATATATATCAGTCTTAATTTGCATGATCACGTTCTCTTCGGAGAAGGAAGCTTTCTAATAAAAATAATTGTTAAGGATTGAAAATTCCCCAAGAGGACTGTTAGTAGAAAGCTCGCGGATAGAGCCGTCACAAGCAGGGACGTCTTAAGGCATGGGCCAACTGGGCCCGGGCCCAGGGCCTCGCCTTTGAGGGGGCCTCTTACCGTTCTCTACTCGGCCTCTATAAGATGATGATCAAAATAATTTTAATTGTCAAATGTTATTCCCGGGCATGACTGGTTGAAGACAGTTACTTCTATATTAAATATTTCTATTTACAACGTTTGCTGAGAATCAGGGAAAATATTAATTTATTTCTAAAGAGAGATATGTCCAAATTATATCGATAAAAATACTGCTGTGGGAAGGACAGTCACAGAAACTCCTTATAGCGGTCTTTTATTTATTTGCACACATGAGTTAAGGATAGGAATGGACAAGAGATACACTTAAGCCCCCAACAGAAGTGACACAAACACATTCCCTATTTTATGACAGGTGGCAAGGCTCATAAAAAGAATGTTGAAATGACCCTGAAGGAAATCACACTTTTTCGAAGAAATATGTGGCCTACAGTTCTGAATCGGCAATTCCTTCCTTTAAATTTAATTTCTTTGCAACAACAACAGGTAATTATGTTTTTATTTTTCAATTGTATTTCTTTGAGATTTAAGATAACATATAAATTTTTATATCGCATTAAAAAAGGTAAAATAATATGTAATTGCATTTGCTTTTTTTACACAAAGAGTTATAAATATAATATCCAACCTTAAAAAATTCTGCTCTGGTTTTTTTGTAAATTTTCTCTCTCCCCCATCTGAACAACATGAAATAATTCTTAACTGCTAATAAAATTATATATATAAATATTTCAGTGGACTTTTTAGCATATTTTTATATTGATTAATAAGCATAAAAGCGCGCTTCCTCCATTTTGAATGTATTATGATCTTACAAAGAATTTTCGATGTGTATTGTAATTCAGAGAAATATTTTTATTTGCTTCTAAATATGGAAAGCGTTATTTTACTCGTTTAAAAATTCAAATGACTACCCTATTATTATTGAACCCAAATAAAAAAAAAGGACATATATAAAACAAATATATTACATTACTACAAATTGTGGTCATATAATATAAATGTAGAAAAACAGTCATATAATAGGAATCCTAGGTTACAATTTGATTATTAGATAAAGAAATGCTGCACAATAATTTAATTTTTTATACATCAAAAATGGAGATATTCTCGTCCAACACAGTACAAAATAAAAGATTTAGTGTATAAGACCCCTCACTAGAAATTTTCTATTTGCGTGTGTATGTTTAATCAGATTTTCTTGCAGAAAATTGAAATTTATTATATATACTTTGATTTTAGTTCTTATACTTTAAAACTTATCTATTTATACTTTTTAACTTAAGGCTACACAGTTAAGGCTACACACTATCAAGGATTATGCCAAGATATTTGGCTTTTTGAGACCAGGGGATTGGTGTGTTGTGAATAACAATTTGTGGTGGTAGTGATCTTGAATGTTTTGTGAAAAAGACGGCTTCCGTTTTTGTTACATTAAGTGCTATTTTCCATTTGGAAAACCAGTCTTCTGGTGATGAGATGTGTCTGTTGATATGATGGGTGATTACTTTGGTGTTTCTGTGTTTTGCAAGTATCGCTGTGTCATCTGCAAACATGCAGAGAATGGTGTTGTCGTGTTTTGGGATGTCGTTCACGAATATTTGAAATAAGGCTGGCCCAAGATGCGAGCCCTGTGGGATTCCTGTGTTAATAATTCTTGGATTAGAATAGGTATTTTTAATTTTTACAATGAAATTTCTATTTTCTAGGTAGGAAGAAATTAGGTTAATTAGATAAGGTGAGGTGTTAATTTTTATTAATTTATAAATTAATCCTTCATGCCAGACTCTGTCAAAAGCTTTTTGAATGTCGAGGAAGACAGCCCCTGTCTTCTCCTTATTTTTGAATCCTGTTTTGATGTAAGTAGTTACTCGAGTGAGTTGATGCGTGTGGAGAGGTGTGGCATAAAGCCGTGCTGCTCTGGAATGATGATACGGTTTTCTTCTAAGTAGTTGGAAAGTCTGTTTAAAATTATTTTTTCCGCTAATTTCCCTAGGATTGGTAGAAGTGAAATGGGTCTATAGCTTTCAGCATTGGTTGGGTCCTTTCCTGGCTTTAGAATTGGAACAATAGAGGCTGTCTTCCAAAGTTTTGGAAAATGACCGAGTCTTAACATATTATTAATGACATTAGTAATTTGTAGGATAGTAGGCGTAGGCAGGTTTTTAAGCATTTTATTGGTTATTCCATCATGACTGGGTGATTTGTTAATATTAATTTTGTGAATATAATTTATGACTTCAGAAGGGTGACATTGTGGGTATGGCTCATTAAGTGAGTTTTTATTGTTAGATAGAAAGTTGTGAACGACATGTGTAATTGTCCTATCATGTGTTGGGGTATTGGTTTTATTAAGTTGGAACTGGTTTTTTAATGAATCTGCAAGAAGTTCAGTTTTTTCCGAGTCTGCTAGAGCGATACTTGTGGGGCCTTTAATGGCTGAGATTATTGTGCATCTTTTTCTTTGTTCTTTTGCTGCTCCCCAGATGGAGCCACGTTCGGTATTCAGTGAAGCAAGGGTATTTTCCCAATCTTTTATGGAGTGTTCTTTAATTTTTGCTTTTAATAGTTTATTGACTTTGTTGTAGTGTTTTTTGTGTTCAGGATTTTTCGTGAATTGCCAAGTTTTCCTAGTTTTGTTCCTATAATTGATTAATTCTCGGATGTCTTTGTTAATATGTTGTGTTTGATGTTTAGAATATGGTTTAGATGATGTGTTGTAGGCTTTGAGTATGTTGTCTGTTAGGTCGGCGACATGCATTTCTAAGTTCTCTCCGTCAGTTAAATTTGGGAGGGTGAAATTAGTATTTCTTAGGTAGTTGCTAAAGTTACACCAGTTGGTGTAAACTTTGTTGTTATTGTCGTGGATCTTGATTTTTAAGTCTACGAAAGTGAGTATTGGATTGTGATCTGATGAGAGCTCGGGGAGGGAGGAGCAGGTGATTGGCCAATGAGCATCCTTCGTTAAGGCAATGTCTATGGTGGTTTGAGCGGATTGGGTAAAGTGAGTTGGGGTGGGTGGGGCTATGATTTTCATGTTGTTAGAATTTGTAAATTTTAATAGTTTAATGCCTCTAGGATGATTTGTGTTACAATTCCATTGTTTGTGCTTTGCATTGAAGTCTCCACTCATAATGTTTGGAGTACCTACATTTAATAATTCTTGGAGATCGTTTGCAATATGGGAAGTTAAGTTTGATTGGGGTGGAATATAGACTGAAGAAATGAAAATAGTTTTTTCCCTCGGAGGTGTGATAGCAACGATCGTTGCTTCAGACACTCGTAATTGAGGGGTGGGAATTCTATAGTGTTTGAGAGAATTTTTGATGAGAATGGCAGTGCCGCCTCGTGTGTGGTTTGATCTGTCTGGGAGTGCCCTGTCATTTCTGTAGATAGTGTAGTTTGCAATTTTAATAGTGTGTTCTGGTCTCAAATGTGTCTCTTGTAGTAGGATTAGATCGGGGTGTGCTTATCTATGAAATTTCGCAACTCGACAATGCGAGATCTGACACTGTCTGCGTTCCATGAAATAATTTTTAGACCAAGAGGATTGAACATTAAATTTGGGTACATATTGCTTGAAAGAAGATGTTGAGTTTGTCAGTTTTATCGGGAGTGTTTCTCATTTGCTTACATGCTCCCAGGAGTCCTGGAAATAGTTGAAAGAAATTTTTAAGTTCTTTAATGGCATCAAAGATGGAGAAGTCATCTGTTGATTCTGATTGTGGGTTATTATTTTTAGGAATAGGAATATTCTCTCCTCTTGTTGTGGACGTTGTTTCGGTTGATTCCCCGTCGAGTGTCGCCCTCTGTTGGTCGGGTTTAGGTTTAAGAGCTTGAGCATAAGTTGTATTTGGTCTTATTTCAGATGATTGGGGTATGAAATTGCGATTATTGGTTTTCGTGGTAGCTTGTCCCTTCCTAAGTTTAGGAAAAGAGGGGCAGCCCTCCCACGAGGCTACATGACCAAAATTATTGCAGTTTATGCATCTGGGGTTTTCCTGTTTCTCTTTGATGCTGCAGCTAGTAGTGCTGTGACTTTGACCACATTTGAGGCATCTCGTTTTCATTTCGCAATTGACCGAGGAGTGATGGAAATAATTGCAATTATAGCATTGCGTTGCTCCTGGTCTTCTTTTGAAATCATCAATTTGGATTTGAATATGCATGACCTGTTTTATTGAATAAATATCTGTGGCAGTTTCAGTTTTTCGAATTTCGACTAGGAATATTGGGAGTGGTTGTTTAGTTTTAAATCTCTTGAGTTGTGCAACTTTTTCGACTACTACTCCTTGTGAAATGAGAGAGAGTTTTATTTCCTCAATATCTGAAGATATCGGTAAGCCTTTCACCACAATTTTTTGTGGTCTTTCATTTGGAGGCTGGGTGATTTAGAATTCCATTTTTTGCTCTTTTAGGTATTTGGTGATTTCTCTATGTTCATCAGATGAATCGGGAAAAATTTTTATATAGTTTCCAGATAATTTGTTAATAGCTGCTGGTGCTATCCGATGGATTTCTTGGAGGAGTAAATTATAGTTTTGTGTTATGCGTAGCATAACTGGTGGAATTTTTTCAATGGGTGGGGGAATAGCCTCCGCAACGTCCACTTGATTATTAATTCTTAACGTGTTAAATTTATTTAACGTTTCGTTTATGGTTGGAGTACTAATTTTTGGTTGAGATGGTTTGGCAGTTTTGGATGGTATTTTAAAACCATCTGTGCTCACTTCTAGTTGGCGTTTTTTGTTTAGATTTGGATTTTTAGTTGGGGTTGGAATTATGTTTAAGTTACAATTATTTTTTAATTGAGCTATTTGTGCATGATGAATACATCCATTAATTGGGCAAGGAATAGTAAGGTTCGACTCACCTTCAATTTTCTTTAGCTCTTCCATCCATCGGGCCATTTCTTCTCTGTGGTGGTCGTGATCCTGTGGTCCATATAAGAATGGGAGTAGTTGGGCTTTTTTGATGATGGCCTCTATCTGAGTAATTTTTTGGATGGTTTCGGTGTATGCCTCGATGTAATATTGTACATTTTGGCATTTTTTAATATTGTCATCTAGTGGAGGAGTATGGTTTGGAGTTTCAATAGAAATCTCCATCTCTAACGAGGGCATCTCCGATGCCGTAGAATCGCCAATAGCGCAGCTAGCCGTCGAACCCGAGTCTCCCGCGAGAGCTTGAGATTGCTTTGTTCGTATTGAATGTGGGAAACAAGAGCACCTAACCCAGATGGGCCTATATCTCTATATCTTGAGTTGAACCTTATTAAAAACTATTTCAATACCCTTTTTTAATGGATGCTGCACAAATTAAGTAAAATGAATAAAAATTATTTAATTTAAATCTAATTTATTCAATTAATGAATTAAGTGAAGGGATAGTAATATGGAATAGTACATGAGCTTTGGTTGAGAGCAGAGAGGTGGAGGTGGGTAGGGGGGAGAAGTGCTTGTCCAATCAGGAAGCGGTTACTCAAGTGCTATGATTTTTAACAATCTTGGTAGGAGAATTTGGTTCTTCGTTCAGTAGAGGAGAGGGAGTTTTCCTATTGGTTGAGAGGGTGTTTCCCATTGGTTGGGAGGATTGTGCGTTAACGGAGTATATATAAGTTAGTCTAGGCTTGTTGGGGTTCTGTAATTTCGAAAATAATTTTTGATTTCTTGAATTGATGGGTTTGGGTGGTTGGGTAGGGCATTATTAAATTTTTCAGTTAATTTATTATTAAAATATTGGAGTTTATTGTATTTTAGGGAGTTTCTGATATCTTCATTTCTATAAAACCATCTAGCTTGGGCAATCATACGTAGGATATTATTTTGTAAGATTTCTAATTTATTGTGGTGGATTTGAGCGGCCTGATTCCAAACTGGACAAGCATAGGTTATGATGGGTCGCAGATACAGTGTATAGATAAGCAACTTATTTTTAATAGATAATTTGGATTTCCGACAGATGAGGGGGATTAATTTATTCGCGGCAGGTCGGAATTTATCTTGTAGATATGTAATATGTTGATTGAAATTGAGTGATTTGTCAAGTATTATGCCAAGGTATTTGGCTTTTTGAGACCAGGGGATTGGTGTGTTGTGAATAAATATTTGTGGTGGAGGTGTGCTTGACTTTTTTACGAAGAAGACGGCTTCCGTTTTTGTTACATTAAGTGCTATTTTCCATTTGGAAAACCAGTCTTCTAGTGATGATATGTGTTTGTTGATATGGTGGGTGATTACTTTGGAGTTCCTGTGTTTTGCTAGTATCGCTGTGTCGTCTGCGAACATGCAGAGAATGGTGTTGTCGTGTTTTGGGATGTCGTTCACGAATATTTGGAATAAGGCTGGCCCAAGATGCGAGCCCTGAGGGATTCCTGTGTTAATAGTTCTTGGATTAGAATAGGTATTTTTAATTTTTACAATGAAATTTCTATTTTCTAGGTAGGAAGAAATTAGGTTGATTAGATAAGGTGGGGTGTTAATTTTTATTAATTTATAAATTAATCCTTCATGCCAGACTCTGTCAAAGGCTTTTTGGATGTCGAGGAAGACAGCCCCTGTCTTCTCCTTATTTTTGAATCCTGTTTTAATAAAAGTTGTTACTCGAGTGAGTTGATGCGTGGTGGAGAGGTGTGGCATAAAGCCGTGCTGCTCTGGAATGATGATATTGTTTTCTTCTAGGTAATTGGTAAGTCTGTTTAAAATAATTTTTTCTGCTAATTTCCCTAGGATTGGTAGGAGTGAGATGGGTCTATAGCTTTCAGCATTGGTTGGGTCCTTTCCTGGCTTTAGAATTGGAACAATAGAGGCTGTCTTCCAAAGTTTTGGAAAATGACCGAGTCTTAACATGTTATTAATGACATTAGTAATTTGTAGGATAGTAGGGGTAGGCAGGTTTTTAAGCATTTTATTGGTTATTCCATCATGGCTGGGTGATTTGTTAATATTAATTTTGTGAATATAATTTAAGACTTCAGAAGGGTGACATGGTGGGTACAGCTCATGTGGTAGGTTTTTATTATTAGATAGGAAGTTGTGAACGACATGTGTAATTGTCCTATCATGTGTTGGGGTATTAAATTTATTAAGTTGGAACTGATTTTTTAATGAATCTGCAAGAAGTTCGGTTTTATCCGAGTCTGCTAGAGCGATACCTGTGGGGCCTTTAATGGCTGAGATTATTGTACATCTTTTTCTTTGTTCTTTTGCTGCTCCCCAGATGGAGCCACGTTCGGTGTTGAGTGAAGCAAGGGTATTTTCCCAATCTTTGATGGAGTATTCTTTAATTTTTGCTTTTAAAAGTATATTGACTTTGTTGTAGTGTTTTTTGTGTTCGGGATTTTTCGTGAATTGCCAAGTTTTTCTTGTTTTGTTTCTATAGTTGATTAGTTCTCGGATGTCTTTATTAATATGTTGTGTTTGATGTTTAGAATATGGTGTAGATGATGTGTTGTAGGCTTTGAGTATGTTGTCAGTTAGGTCGGCGACATGCATTTCTAGGTTCTCTTCGTCAGTTAATTTTGGGAGGGTGAAATTAGTATTTCTTAGGTAGTTGCTAAAGTTACACCAGTTGGTGTAAACTTTGTTGTTATTGTCGTGGATCTTGATTTTTAAGTCTATGAAAGTGAGTATTGGATTGTGATCTGATGAGAGTTCGGGGAGGGAGGAGCAAGTGATTGGCCAATGGGCATGCTTCGTTAAGGTAATGTCTATGGTGGTTTGAGCGGATTGGGTAAAGTGGGTTGGTGTGGGTGGGGCTATGATTTTCATGTTGTTAGAATTTGTAAATTTTAAAAGTTTAATGCCTCTAGGATGATTTGTGTTACAGTTCCATTGTTTGTGCTTTGCATTGAAGTCGCCACTCATGATGTTTGGGGTGCCTATATTTAATAATTCTTGAAGATCGTTTGCAATATGGGAAGTTAAGTTTGATTGGGGTGGAATATAGACTGATGAAATGAAAACAGTTTTTTCCCTCGGAGGTGTGATAGCAACGATCGTTGCTTCAGACACTCGTAATTGAGGGGTGGGGATTCTGTAGTGTTTGAGAGAATTTTTGATGAGAATAGCAGTGCCGCCTCGTGTGTGGTTTGATCGGTCCGGGAGTGCCCTGTCGTTTCTGTAGATTGTGTAGTTTGCAATTTTAATAGTGTGTTCTGGTCTCAAATGTGTCTCTTGTAGTAGGATTAGATCGGGGGTGTGCTTATCTATGAAATTTCGCAACTCGACAATGCGAGATCTGACACTGTCTGCGTTCCATGAAATAATTTTTAAACCAAGAGGATTGAACATTAAATTTGGGTACATATTGCTTGAAAGAAGATATTGAGTTTGTCTGTTTTATCGGGAGTGTTTCTCATTTGTTTGCATGCTCCCAGGAGTCCTGGAAATAATTGAAAGAAATTTTTAAGTTCTTTGATTGCATCAAAGATGGAGAAGTCATCTGTAAGTTCTGGTTGTTGGGTTTGACTATTATTTTTAGGAATATTCTCTCCTCTTGGTGTGGACGTTGCTTCGGTTGGTTCCCCGTCGAGTGCCGCCCTCTGTTGGACGGGAATGGGTTTAAGAACTTGAGCGTATGTGATATTTGGTCTTATTTCTGATGATGATAGTATAATATTTCTATTATTGGTTTTCGTGGTAGTTTGTCCCTTCCTGATTTTGGGAAAAGAGGGGCATCCCTCCCACGAGGCGACGTGGCCAAAATTATTGCAGTTAATGCATTTAGGATTTTCTTGTTTTTCTTTAATGCTGCAGTTAGGAGTACTGTGACTTTGGCCACATTTGAGGCATCTTGTTTTCATTTCACAATTGACCGAGGAGTGATGAAAATAATTGCAATTGTAGCATTGCGTTGCTCCTGGTCTTCTTTTAAAATCGTCTATTTGAATTTGGATGTGCATGACTTGTTTTATTGTGTAAATGTCTGTGGCATTTTCGGTTTTTCTTATTTCAACTAGGAATATTGGGAGTGGTTGCTTAGTTTTGAATCTTTTTAACTGTGCCACTTTTTCGACTACTACTCCTTGTGATATTAGGGAGTCTTTTATTTCATCAATATCTGATGATATTGGTAATCCTTTCACGACAATTTTTTGTGGTCTTTCATTTGGAGGTTGGGTGATGTAGAACTCCATTTTTTGTTCTTTTAGATATCTAGTAATTTCTCTATGTTCGTCTGAAGAATCGGGAAAAATTTTGATGTAGTTCCCGGATAGTTTGTTGATAGCTGCTGGAGCTATTCGGTGAATTTCTTGGAGGAGTAGGTTATAATTTTGAGTTATGCGTAGCATAACTGGTGGAATTTTTTCTACAGGTGGGGGAATAGCCTCCGCAACGTCCACTTGATTATTTATTCTTAATGTGTTAAATTTATTTAGCGTTTCGTTTATGGCTGGAGTATTAATTATTGGTTGAGATGGTTTGGCAGTTTTGGATGGTATTTTAAAACCATCTGTGCTTATTTCTAGTTGTCGTTTTTTATTTAGATTTGGATTTTTAGTTGGGGTTGGGATAATGTTTAAGTTACAATTATTTTTTAATTGAGCTATTTGTGCATGGTGAATACATCCATTAATTGGGCAAGGAATAGTAAGGTTCAACTCACCTTCAATTTTCTTTAGTTCTTCCATCCATCGGGCCAATTCTTCTCTATGGAGATCGTGGTCCTGTGGTCCATATAAGAATGGGAGTAGTTGGGCTTTTTTGATGATAGCCTCTATTTCAGTAATTTTTTGGATTGTTTCGGTGTATGCCTTGATGTGATATTGCACATTTTGGCATTTTTTGACATTGTCATCTAGTGAAGAAGTTTGGTTTGGAGTTTCAATAGAAATCTCCATCTCTAACGAGGGCATCTCCGATGCCGTAGAATTGCCTATAGCGCAGCTAGCCGTCGAACCCGAGTCTCCCAGGAGAGCTTGAGATTGCTTTGTTCTAGCCATGATATTTGCGGAAATATACGCACGCTTCCCGCCTTAATAAAATTTTTCCAAAGCGGTTGGACAGACTTGTTCCAGAATGCAGTGTTATATGAGTTTCCCCCCTATTAATGAAATCGTGTTATTTAAAGGTTACCTGTATATACCTATATACACAGACATAACCGTAAAAATGCCATCTTAAACTTTTGCAATACTAATTAAATTGCAGCTTCACACACATTTGATATTCTTAATGGTTTTGAAGAGAACTAAATTATATTAATGATTTAATATATTTCACAAAGAATATTTCCCGTTATGGATGTCCCCCCCCCCTCCCACAACTGATTTCTGAGCCTCAGTTTCAAATAATGGATTCTGTTGTGTGTTCGTATCTCAAACTTGAGACTGTAAAAAAAATTGATTATCTTCACGGTCCAAAGATTCTTATATACACTAAACTATAATTATTTTCCAATTCTAATAGTATGAAAGAATCGGGGAACAATTGATATTAAAAATATAAATTATTAAATAAGCTATGAAAAATTAGTAGTTATCAATTTTTCAGCTTTTGGGGATCCTTATTTCATAAAATCCTCTAATTGTAATTTTCATGCCGTATTTTAAAATATTTCAGGAAATATTACAAAAACGAGTGGCGATTTTTTTTTTTACGGTAACGGATTGATACCAATTAATTACTTATCGAATCGCCGATCACACTGTGTTAAACGCTTTAAATATTTATGAATCTGAATATAATGAATCCATTTATTAACATTAACCTGTTAGGGAGCCATATACATTTATTTTCCCAGTATCTGCAACAAATGAATGGAATTGGGCTTAGGTTATATAAACCCTTTTCCACCTAATTCTACAATATATATCGGATTCCATATTGAGCATTCTTTTTAACAATGAATTAACTATGTTTTTATGAGTTTTTGATATATTAACATCATAATTAGAAAAATTAAGCCATTTTAAGAATGTTAGTTTTGTCTAGCGGAAAAGTTTTGTGTGATTAGGGTGTTCCCCCCCCCTTTTTTGCGGCTCTCAGGGCTTCCTTTCTTCAGTTAAGTACGGACATCTCTCACTCGAGGTACCTAGTGATCTTTTCCAATGGGGTTACTGTTTTTGGTAAACATGGGTGACGCGTCTTCGGGATATCGTATCGATCCTTTATTTTTTTTAAATCAATTTTCTTTTTTTCCCTTTTATTTTTTTTCAAACATCTGGATCAGTTTTCCTTGTTTGTCGCAGCATAGTCATGTCTGGTTCTTGCGTCATTTAACTCAACCATCATTCATTCATTCATTCCTTTTTTAGATTACTGTACCATGTATATATATACGCCTCATTACCTAAATTATATAATATAGGAGTGTGATTTATTTAGTAATGGGTCTAATAAAAGTGTGCATGATTTCATATAAAATCCGTGTACCTACTGAAAATGTCTTTTCTTCGATGACAAAATTTATTTAACCGTCCATCAGTGTTTATTCAGCAGAGATATTTTATAGAGAGATACTTGAGGGAATTTTTTTTTTCTTTTCACTAAAAAAATTTGTGACAAATTATCAGACGGATGGGAAGGAAGGGTAGACATTTCTAAAATAATCACTTTATTGACAGCTCAGTTACAAACCTACAGAACAATCAAACTAGAAATCTATACTATCTATTTCCCCGCTCAATCACCCCTTTGGCTCTGCTACGCCTGGCTTCCTAATGCCCGCTACCAGCTTCTGCCCTACTACGCTTGGCTTCTTCTTGAAAGCTTACACTATATATACATATAATAGTCTTAATTTGCATATCTCCGTTCTCTTCTTCGGAGGAAGTCCTCTGATACAATTAAATGTTAACTTTCCCAAGAGGACTATCAGTGACAAGGTCGCTGATAGACCTGTCACAAATTTATTAAAAAAATTCCAAGTAAAATGTTCAAATATTTGTATAGCATTGTTTAAATAAATATTTAAAACTATATATGTAAAGTAAAATTAATTTCATTTTTTTATTTATATGTTTTATATATTTCACATTCTTTTATATACATAATCTTACAGTCCTTTTATAAAATCTTACATTAAAAAGAATGACTGTGTAGGTTGTTCGTTGCCAATATTTCTGGAGCTGATTTTTGTTCGATTATACTTCTATTTTATGCAGTTTATGACGAATGCAGTGTATAAATAGTCTGAATTGCATAAATTGTCTTTGAAAAAAAAACCAATTTTGATTTCGTCACAAACGTCCATGTTATTTATACATTCAAATCATATCAAGATATTTGAGCAAAATTGACATTGCTTAAATTTTATGAGTTTAACTATGAATTTTGTTTTGCGTTACTTAAGGTATCCGACTAGGTTGAAAAAGCGTATTTTGAAGAAAATTTCGATTTTTTTTTCTGATTGTAAATTAAAGTCCTACTTTTCAAGATTCCATAACTGTCTTTATTTTTACTTTATATGAGGTAGAACTCAAGATATAGCTTTTTTAATAATGCGTAGTAGTTGAAACCGAAACCGGAAGTAGTGACATTTAAGACCGGATGTACGAGATTTATCCTTTTTTAAAGTTACTATTGCTCTTAAATAATGTTTTAAAACCTTAATTTTAATTTTCTGCTTTCTAAGCCACAGTTTATTTATAATTATTTCAAGCCATTTTGGTGTAGGTGATTGGCAACAGTGTTTTCGACTATCGCTAATGTTTGTTTACATTTTTGGTTCGTGTTATTTTGCTCACTGTTTTCTTATATTTTGCATGACTTTCAATTCTTTATTTGAAATTAAATTTAAATTAATTCTTCTTCAAAATATGAGTAGAAGTGGTTCATATAATGCGTTAAAAAAGTTTTATGGAAACGAAAATACTTTATATGAGAGAAGAAGAGAAGACTGACTGCAAATGAAACGAATGTAATGGAGTAGTAAACCTGAAAATGACGAAAAGTATTCATCAGGTTATTTAACTAGGGACTTAAACATTGATTGACAAGCTTAATTTGGTCTATAATTTAATTAAAATTAATTTTTCTATGCAGTTCTGTGGCAAATACTAATAAAAAAGTATTTATTGAGAACTATGCATTGTGTTTGGTGCTTACATTAGTGTTGTAAAATTTAATAATATATTTGATGGTATATTATGCATATTAAATTAAATACACATTGTTTATTCATATAATAATGAACAGGGACACACAATATTTGATAGAGAGTGTATTGAAGTATTAAAATGCTAATCACTGTCAACAGCAAAAATTTCCAGTAGAAAGCTTGGTGCCATAAGAAAGAAATAGAAACACAATAATGGAAGAAAAACATGGAATGACCTATAAAATTGATGAAATTCAAGATATTTAATTTTTAATTTAAATATACATAGATATTTAATATGTGTGATTTTTTTTTAATTAAATTTTTACACAATTTTTGCTCGAAAAATTGGGTATTTCCTTAACAATCACCCTAAATTGAATGAAATTTGGTACAAATATTTAAAACCCCCTCAGAGTATTACAAACCACAGATTGAGGTATATTTACATTTAATTATATTTTATAGTTACTTTCGGATTAAAACATTAATCATTTTTGACGAAAAATCATAATGTCAACTTCAAATGCTTCTGCAAAAATCATTAATGTCAACTTCGAATGCTTATGTAATACTTTTTTTTAATTATTTCTTAATATGCACTGTGTGACACTTCATAGAGATTATGAAGTAAATATATATATAAAAAACAACAGTTTTTTATTCCATTATTTTTTAAACTATGCTGTTTTTCTAGATATTGAAAATTTTGCTAAAAATTCATAAAAGGCATTTTTTTTCAAAACCTAGAGGTAATATATGTATATATTTATATACATTCAAATGTTTGTGATATTATAAGTCTGTTTCTATTGTTTGTCATTATAAAACTTTACTGGTTGTCAATTTTTGAAAATTAGTCTGTAATCCATGTCAGATGTGTTTCGAAGAATTAAAAAAGGCTCTCAATACCATTAACAAAAACTTCTAGAACAGGGCTTAGGTCCATCAGAAAAATTAGAAACATATATATTGCAGATTAGGAAAGTACATATAAAACTGGAGAATTTTAAGTTATTTCTGTAATATTAACTTTAAGTAACACATGAATATATATTTTAAATGTGTTTTTTGAAGAATGAATTTTTCACCAAAAGTCATGCACGAAAAACGTGATATCTCCAAAGCATTGCAACTAAATTCAATAAAATTTGGTACACATATTTAATAAGTCCTTAGGAGTGTAATAGACCGCAGGTTTTGAGCTAGTCACATTTAGACATATTTTACAGTCTTTTTCGGTCCAAAACATATTGTAAATTTGAAAAATCATAAACATCAGCTTCGAATCCTTATAAAATATTTTTGAAAATAATTATTCTGTGGTCAATTACACTTGACAGGAAGTAAGAAGTATATGAATGAAATAAAAATCCATTATGTCTATTATTTAATTATGCTGTTTTTCTCAACGTTGTAAATTTTGCTGAAATTTCACTAAAAAAAAAAAAAAAAACACCTTTTTTTCTTCAGAAACTAGAGATTGTATATGTACATAAATATAAATTTATTGCTTTTTGAATCTATTTTTATCATTTAACACTAAGACTCTTCTGAAAATCATTTTTTAGAAAATTGGTCTTCGAACCTAGTCGGGTGCCTAAAATCGTTTTTGTCAGGGCTTTATGAATTATTTCTTTTTTCAAAACCTCTCACGGTTTCGCTGTATTCAGTCGGCTCTTGCAAATTTTTTAAATATAGTAGTAAATAAAATAACTTGTGAATAGAAATTCGTTTTCTTTCATTAGATAGGTTAATGGAGTTAAGCAAATGTTACGTTTTAAGTAAATTTTTGCCCCATTTTGAAATTTGTCAACCTCCTTGGGTTATTTAATAGCAGCAAATTAATGCACATGGGAGTCAAAATCCTGTTGCGAAGTCAGGCTCTTTTCGTAACTATCGCTATAACGTCATGTTGACTTTGCGTCGATGTGGAGAAAATCCTCTGTGGAGATGTGATATTTGTATTGTTTTTTTGTAAATCTGTGCTCGCAAATCTATTTTTACTAATAATATCTAATGGTTAGGTTGTTAGTTGATCTGCGATAAAACCGGATATCCTCGGATGGCAGTCGCGGGAGTTCACTGATTTCGGAATCAGTAATTTTTTTTTAGTTAAACATTAAAAATTTTTTTGTCAGTAAAATTAAATTTTCTAATATTGGAGGATGGGGGATTTCATATACTCTTCAAATAATTTTATTCTAGTTAAAAGTATTGCTTTATTTTACATAAGCACATATTTTAGAAAATTTCAATAGGCTTGATTATAAATTTTCTATGTGAATTTTTAACATAAAAATTATAATCAAGTAGCTTAACTGTATTGATGTCACGTATTTTTAAAACACTGAGGTCCGTCGTCAGTAGTTCGTTAAATAGTTCTTGCGCCATATTATACAGGAACACAATGTGACGTTTCCCAACAATAATGCATGTATAATATATCAAAGAAAAATCAAAAGACAAATAATAAAACTATTGAGCTATAGAAATGCAAAAAAAGGGGAAATTAGTTTTGTGGTGCTCAATCAATGTTTTTTTTTTAAATATTTAATTGCTTTTTCTTGTTAGATATAAGGTTATTAAAAAGCATACTAATATATTCTTTTACTTTTCATATTTATATGTATCTTTTGTCCATGTTAAATTTTTTTTAAAAAAATCATAGCTTTATTTACTCAGAATGTCGACTTGGTTAAATCTTTGGTTATGTAGATATTAGGTTTTTTTTTATTTTATTTTAATGAATACTTTTTAATGATAAATTTGTTCGACTGAAAAATTTTAACATTTGTTAACTGTCCATTAAATTAAACCGATCTTTAAAGTCTTCAGATGTTTAAGTTAGAGTGAGGTAAAGTGACTAGGTTCTGTGAGTTCCCATGGCTCGAAATATCTCGGGTTTGATACTAATAATTCTAGTATGGCATAAATTAAAACTCAATCTACGAAAATACGATAGTATTTCAATCATATAAGTGACATTTCATTGTGTTTTTAATGTAGGTATTTATCGTTAGAGAAACTATCCAAGTTGATATTATGAAGGAATTTCTAGATGCCCTGTATTTCAAATGATAACTTTACAGTTGAAAAATAGCACTTTCAATCGTTGGTTTTAACGGTGTCATTGCATAAAGTGGTTAATTCTATCAAATTTATTGAATTATCTGAATAACGATCTAATTTCTCCTCAAATCTTATTGACGTAGATAAATGACAAGGAAAATAGATATTTTATTCAAATTTTAAAAGAAATATTCAATTTTCTTTTTTGCACAGTTTCCAATCTTCTAACTTGAGCAATTATTATATTATTAGCAGAAATTATAGGGAGTGAAGTTATAGAAAGGACGAAAAATTTCTAAATTCTGTTTATTATCTTTAATCCTGTATTAAAACCTGAGTGATATAGACTAGTATAACTATATATATTTGAAGTTATCTCTGGCATAAGTATAATGTTCTAACTTTCAAATATGTCCTTTCGTAGCGAGGAGTTTTTCGAAATTCCTAGCCCGACTGGACTTTAATTTCCAGTCAGAGTAAGTAATTTAGATTCAGAAGAGTTCTCCAGGTGTCCAGTGCAATATGAAAAGCTGAGCAAAATAATTTAAAAGAAGAGTTTAAACAAATAGAGTGAAAAAAAAATAGAAGTATTTTAAAAATCAAAACAGACTCGCTCTCAACAGTGACTTGAAGGAGGAAGAGGGGGTTGGGTGGAAATCTTGCATTTCTGTTGGTCGCTTGGCTTTCCCATCGTAGTCTGGGCAGAAGTTGGGTAGAAATTTTTTGAGAAAATCTTGATTTTTGAATTGAAATTATGAAAAAATAGAAGTTGATAGGTGCAAAATAATTTAGATGAGTTAAGCGATACCTTGGGGAAAAAAAGTTTCATTTTGTCTGTTATTTTCAGTTTTGCTCATTTCCTTACAGTTGCTTAAAAGTTTTGGGTTAGTTTGGAAAAAGTTTTCATTCATTGATAGCATTGAAGATGCTCAAGTTGTCTTGATCAGAATTTTCTTTTTCCTATTGGATTTGAGAAGATTGTCTCCAGAGAGGTATTTCTTACGGGGCGCCATTTTTACTGAGTAGTTGGCGAAAAAATCAACTAAAACAATAGCTTGTAACTCGTGGTCTATTGAGATAAATCGATTGTGTTGTAAACTATTCAATCGATCGATTTCTCAGCTTTCTATTTGTCTATAACCCATCGCCATCCATTGACGGAAAGAAGGAAACACTAAGAAGCTACAGCTGCTGAGTCCGTCTCGCAGCTAGCAACGTAATTGATAATTTACTTAAAACGTCCGGCTTTCAGCTATGCGGCTGTGTTACCAAACGAGTTGATTCCGAAACTGAGTCCCCGTTTCTCTTTTAACTTTAAGCGTAATCGACAAACCCCCTTAAATAATCATTTGAAATATTTTAGTCTTACTTTTAAACTATGGTAATTAAATGTGATGTACAAAATTATTTCCTGGGTTTTTCTTCCCAAAACTAAATCTGCAATGCCATAGCACATAATCATTACACAACATTGACTTTTTTTTATGAATTAAAATAATTTGAATTTACTTGCCAAATTAAAGTTTTCCTTTATCTCCTTTTTAAAAGAGCAGCTTTCCCCAGTGTTCTCATTCCTTACTAATCAGCGCGCTTTCTCTTGCCTTTCTACTCTCTCGCTTAGGTATCAGGGAAATGAAATTGTCGATATTGCTGCTAATATCTGCTTGTGATGAAATCTCAACCATTCTATATTGTGATATATAGTGAATTAAATGTTCCTAATTAGTAATAAACTCAATCTTGTGAAGCCAGTAATTTCTCATTGGAATCCATTTTTACGTAGAAGGCAAGACGTTATTTTAACACATCTACGAATTGGGCACACGATACTAACACATAACACCTTTTACTAGGGGAAAATTACACTTTGTGTAATTATCTTTCGTCCTCGGACTGTTTCGACCCTCCTTCTTGTCAACCAATTTGTCTTTTCTTCCACATGGGGGGGGGGGGGGGGGGAGACCCCAGTTAAATCTTTTTGGGCGCAACATAGTCATATCTGGCTCTTACTTCAATAAACTTTACTTTCTCACTTGACACTTCTTGTCGACCAATCTATTTTCATAGCTTTAACGTCTTGATCACCTTGTTTGGCGCAGTATGGCCCCATCTGGCTCTTGCGCCAATGAACTTCACTATCACTCACTCGTCCTCGGACTGTGATACACGTTGTTGATGAGATGCACAGTCCTGTGACATTGATACTGAATGCCCTTTTTACTGTTCATTTCAAATTTTTAAACCGTATACACTAGCTTTAATTGACTGTGTGCAATGGCTGTGCTTTGTTTAGAGGAAATGGCCGCGTAGCCTAGTGGTCAAGGTCGTGGACTAGCGGCCGGCGGTTTTCGTTCAGTCGCGGGTTCGATCCTTGGCCGCCAAAGAACCGCCGTGTAACCGGGCATGATGCACGTTAAATCTGTTCGGGGCCCAAAGTCCTCCCGTCGGTGTGGTGTGGATGTTAGGAGAGGAGGGGGGGGTGCCAGCTCAGGTGACGTCCTCGTCACTTGACTGAGGTTCAAAATTACGAGGTCCGTCGCCAATAGCCCTCGTGTTGCTTCTAGTGCGACGTTAATAAAAACTAAACTAAAAATTGTTTAGATGAAAAGTGTGCCTAGTGTATAGTGGGCAAAGAGGAGAGCGTTAATTCGGACGGGTGAAAAGAGAGGGAATGGTCAATTTATCGAGGCTTTTTCCCATGAGGATTCAGTGCCAGAAATTCCTCGCAACAAACCAATCTTGCCTTTCTGGTCAAGAGCAATTTCATTATGCATCTTAAATCCTGCTCTGAAATGTTGACGATTCTTAATGTTGCTATGTATGTTTCGCAATAAAGGTTGAGATAATAGTCGAGCTGGAATACAAGATGATGGACGTTAATGATACAAAAGGAGGGGGGGGGGGAAATGTATCACAGGGAGATACGATAATCAGTAATGGGGGAAAGATTAAATAAGGATTGTATATTTTCTTATTACCTTTGATTCCCCTCGCAATTTGACAGATTTATAAAACACCTTTTCTACATATCAATTTATCAACAAAAGCAATGATAGTTTTAAATTCTTTGGTATTTCTCGGTCATCTTTTAATTATATGAAAATAAAGCTATTTTTTTTATTTCCTTTTAAATATCTGGAATTGGAAGTAGCAATTTTAAATTTAATTTTATTTAAATTACTAAACAATTGGAAAATCATTTAATTTAAAGCTAAAGTGTAATAATGGCTTCCAATGTGAGTCATCCCCTCAGGGGGCTCATCTACCTGAGATGAGTACGGGCTTCACAACCCCGAGGTACCTCAGTGATCTTTGTTTTCCTCTTCTTCTCCCCCTCTTTTTTTCCTGTCATGTGTTTTGCTTTGGGGGGTTTTCCGCTTGATATCTTATAATATCAGGCGGAAAACAGTTTATACTAACATAGTTTTATTTCTTATTAGTGTTTAACTCTTGTCTTTAAAAAAAATATAAAATTAAAAAAAAAATGAATAAAAATATATAAAAATAAAAATAAAAAATATTTGTGGTGTCTCTACTAAAACACTAAAAGGCCGGCGGCGTATCAATGCCGATTTCCTGCATGCCTAGCTCTGGCAATACGGGGCCCCAGTACCCCTCATGCGGAGGTACCTAGTGGGAGACCGCATGGGCGTGATTGGAAAAGGCCCTGGTTAGAGAAGGGTGTGCGAGGAGAGGAGTTGCGTGCGCCGTCGGTTACAGTTTTGGAATGTCATCCTTTAAAATGTTCCCAGAGGGAGAGCCTTGGTTGCGTGTGGCTGGATGGTGTGACCTCCCTCCCATTGCGAGAAATCCTCCTCGGCTTCGGCCTTGGACCTGTGCCTCTGCCTGGGCACGTAATGGGGCAGGTCACATTGTCCGGCTGAAACGAATCTCTCCGTCGGTTACTCGTTTCCGCGTTAAGAAAGGGTGGGGAAGATGGGTCTGGCGGGGACCCATCGAACTAGAAGTCTGTCCGTGAATTTTTTTTTTTTCCTAAGGCAAATATGGTTACAACAAAAGAGAATTCGATTTTGGCTCCAAAAGCGATAAAAAAATCAAATGAAGCAAATAATAAAACTTGGGCAGATCAAGTAGAACAATATGAATCCAATTCGGTAAATATTGACAAAACACCAGACACTTGTAATAATTTTAACAATTTCCGTTTCTTTCTCATTAAAAGAGAAACAGACAGTTTTGAAAAAATATCTCCCTTTTTAATACAAAAGGGTATACAAGGAATGATAGGAACAGTTCAGGAAGTTAAGAAGCTACGTTCTGGTGACCTTTTAATACAAGTTTGCAATTCACATCAAGCAAAACTGATTATAAATATGAAGACATTAGGACCCTATTCTGTGACGACTTCACCGCATAGGAATTTGAACTACTCTCGTGGCGTAGTATCCTCAAGGGATTTGGAAAACGTGTCGGAGGAAGAGATTTTGGAGAATTTGCAGGACCAGCTGGTTTGTGGTGTCCGGAGGATCACGATTAGGAGAGATGGTAAGGTGCTTAACACCCAGCACCTCATCTTGACCTTTTCGACTCCTACCCTGCCACAGACAGTTCAGGCCGCATATCTCCGACTCTCCGTCCGACCATATATTCCAAACCCACTGAGATGTTTTAATTGCCAACGATATGGCCATTCCAAGAACGCTTGTAGGGGACAGTTGACGTGCGCTCGCTGTACAGCAACAGGACACGATAGTGCTTCCTGTAACGCTGCAGAAAAGTGCGTCAACTGTCAGGGAAACCACCCTGCATACTCTCGTTCTTGCCCTAAATGGGCGGAGGAAAAGGAAATTTCTACGGTGAAGACGTTGCAGAATTTGTCTTATCCCGAGGCTCGCCGTGTAGTTTCTTCCCGTACTCCTGTACAGGGAAAAAGCTACGCTACAGCAACCCAGAATGTTAAAGTTTCCAAGTCCACTCAATATCCTGAACCTCTTCCTATCATTAAGAAACCGCAACCTACAAAACAGACACCACAATCTAAAACTAATGATCTGCAAACCAAGAAAAAAATAAATATTTTAAAAACCCCTTCCTCTGCAAAGGCTCAACAGACTAGGCCATTAGCCAGGTCTAAAGCTTTGCAGAGGCAAAAACTAAAATTTAGTGCGAAGAACAGTGTTCCTCGCAAAAAGACTAGAGTCATTGACGGGGATGCGGTGGTTTTGCACCCATCACCCGAAGATTATGACTCCATGGGGGTCCTGGAAACGGGACCTTCCACTTCCAGTGCGCCAATTTAATGGCTTTTGTTTCCTGGAACTGCCGTGGTTTACGACCCAGACTAGAGGATCTCAAATCCATACTATCTACGCACCAACCTGTCTGTGTTGCTCTTCAGGAAACTTTTCTGAAGAGTAATATGACAACCCGCGTGCGTGGATATCATTGTGTACGACGGGATGTTGATGTCGCATCACCTTCTTCTGGAGGTGTTTGCATCCTGGCATCCCAGAACTGTCCTCATAACGTCGTTACACTGACCACATCGTTGCAGGCTGTGGCTGTGCGAATTCACACTCGCACATTAATCACAGTCTGCTGCATTTACCTGCCACCTAACGATGTAGTGTCACAAATGGATTTAGACCGACTAGTCGATAAGTTACCAGCTCCCTTCCTTCTGCTTGGTGATTTTAATGGACACAGCCCTCAGTGGGGGTATGATGGTACAAATTCTCGCGGTCGGCAGATCGAGCGATTGATCTCGGATCACAGTCTCTGTCTGCTGAACACCGACGAGAAAACGTATTTCCATGCTCCCACTAGGACATTTCATTCCCTTGATCTAGCCATTTGTTCACCGACACTGCTACCGTCGCTGAATTTAGAGGTTCTCAATGATCTCTATAATAGTGATCATTTCCCTCTCCTGATCTCCCAGGTTCATGGTAGTGGGGTGCGTTTACGTCCCCCCACTTACCGCTTCAACCGGGCAGATTGGGATTTATTCACACGGTTAGCGGTTATTACCGGTACAATGGTTAAAGATCAGGATATTAATAGCTCTGTCCAAAATGTCACTACCTCTATCGTGGACGCTGCTGATGCAGCGATACCGAAGAGTGGAACATCACAGAGGAAGATGAGTAAACCATGGTGGAATAAGGAATGTCAATCCTCCTACCGGGAACAAAGGAAATTGTGGGGTATCTTCAGACGGTATCCCACAACTGAAAATCTCATAGCCTTTAAAAGGGCAAGGGCAATTGCTCGCAGAGTAAGGCGACATAGTCAGAGGGAATCTTGGATCAGGTATGTCTCTTCCATCACATCGTCTACCACAAGTCAACAGTTATGGAGAAAGGTAAAAGCTGCAAACTCCCTGTATCGGGAATTTTCCATCCCGATACTGGAAACTGCAAATGCTGTGCATTCTTCACCTGTCGAAGTGGCCAATGTCATTGGCCACTCTTTTGCTAGTGTGTCAAGCTCCGATTCTTACAGCGCTACATTTTTAGCGACTAAGAATCGTTCTGAGCAGACACCTATCAACTTCAGGTGTCGGCAACCACTCCCTTACAACTGTGACTTTGACATGTGGGAATTGAGAAAGGCTCTGTCCTTGGCTAAAAATACCAGTCCAGGCTCTGATGGTATAACTTACGATATGCTTCGCCACTTGAGCGAGGATTCACTTGTCAGTCTCCTTTACCTATTCAACCGAATATGGAGGGAGCATGTGTTTCCTAGCCAGTGGCAGGAAGCAATCGTTATTCCTATTCTGAAGCCTGGTAAGGATCCAAAGAACCCTCTCCACTATAGGCCTATCGCTCTGACGAGTTGCCTGTGTAAGACGCTAGAACGTATGGTCAATGCCCGTCTCGTTTATCAAATGGAAAAGGATCAATGCATTCCTCCGTTTCAGAGTGGCTTCCGTAAAGGAAGATCCACAGTAGATAACATCCTTCTACTCGAAAGTCAGATTCGTTCTGCTTTCGTACGGAGGAATCATTTGGTTTCTATTTTCTTTGATATCGAAAAGGCATATGACCGTACGTGGCGCTATGGGATTCTGCGCACTCTTTACGATTATGGTCTGAGAGGAAATTTACCTCTTTTTATTAAAATGTTTTTATCGTTTAGATCTTTTAAAGTACGGGTTGGTAATGTTTTATCTTCATCTTTTACGCAATTTGAAGGAGTTCCTCAGGGGAGCATTTTGAGCCCCACTCTTTTTATTTGTCATATTTCTCCCATACTTTCTCATTTACAACCTTCAGTTCATGGTTCATTATACGTTGACGATCTGCAGATTTCCTGCGAAGGATCGTCAATGCGTATTATTGAGCGACGACTTCAGACCGCAGTCAATAACCTGGTTACATGGTGTGATGCTAATGGGCATAGTATTTCTGCCAGCAAGAGTAGTTGCGTGCATTTTTGTAGGAAACGGGGGCTCCATCCCGATCCTGACATTCGCATCCGTAATACGTCTATTCCTGTCGTCCCTGACGTCCGCTTCCTCGGAGTAATTTTCGACCGCAAACTCACTTTCCTTCCGCACATTTTACATCTGCGGAAGAAGTGTGAGAAATCCCTCAACATCTTGAAGGTGTTGTCCAACACCTCTTGGGGAGCGGATCGAACTTCATTACTCCGAGTGTATCAGTCGGTGATTCTGTCTCGGATCGACTACGGATGTGTCGTCTACGGATCTGCTTGCAGAACTACCTTGCGGAAACTTGACCCAGTCCACCATAATGCTCTGAGAATCTGCTGTGGTGCGTTCCGAACGTCACCTGTGCAGAGTCTCTATGTCCTCTGTAACCAGCTGCCTTTGGCTTTGCGGCGCCTGAAACTGTCGCTCTACTATCATTTCAAAATGTCATCTCTGCCATCTCATCCATCACAAAACATTAATACCAGCCCGTCTTTAAGGAGACTGTACAGTGCTCGTCCTTCCTTCATCCGGCCTTTTTCTGAGAGGGTGAAGGTATTCATCGAGGAACTCGGCCTACATGACTTGGATGTTCAGCAACGAAATTTTATTAAATTTCCACCTTGGAATATTCCAAGTTTTATATATCATAACCCCTTTGCTTCTTACAGCAAGAGCACCACATGTCCCATTGTTCTCCAGAGGATCTTTGCCTTCCATCGCTGTCAGTATGTTGGAAATAAATTACTCGGATCCCGCCAGGAGGCGCCTTTGTCTCGTGTGAGTGAGAGCGCACGGGTTCATGGGTAATATTTGACAGAAAACTCTTGGATCTTGACCGCGTAAGGCGGGTTATTTCTCTTGACCGCGTAAAGCGGGTTATTACTCTTGACCGCGTAAAGCGGGTTATTTCTCTTGACCGCAAAAGCGGGTTAAATTGTAATCTGGGCTATTTGGAAGCCTTGTGTAGTTGTAAATAATGTAAATATTTGTTTATGTGTGATTGGCACGTGGAGTCCTAAAATAAATGTGTAATTGAAATAACTGCTCTCCCTATATTTTTTGGACTTGGTGAATCTCCAACATTTGGTGCCGAAACCCGGGAGGAATCTACGTAGCCAATTAAAGGTAAATCTTTGAATATATTTCGCATTTATTTTTAAAATCGATTTCAGAAACACGATGAATACTTTTGAAAAATTGAAAGCCAAAAGAACCTTTTTGCGCGGAAGAATGACTAATTTTATGGCAAAAACTGAATCAATCTTGGATTCTTCAGTGGAAGATACTGATTCGGATGAAATACTGGAACTCTTGGAACATATAAATAAAAAGGAAAATGATTTGAACATTGTGAATTCCGAAATCGAAATTGCTATAACCGATCCTACTGTATTTGATAATGAATTTAAAACAAGCGAAGAATATTCTGATAAAATAACAATTATAAAGTTTCGAATAAAAAATCGAATTCAAAAGATAAATGCTCTTGATAATAGAGTTGTGGAAAAGAGAGAGAGCAGACCTGCTCAGTCTGCATGTTTAAAATTACCCAAGACCCATGTAAGGCAATTAGCTGAATTTGAAAAGAAAAAGGAAGAAAGGCAAGCAAGGCCGTTGGAGAATCAACGAGGAGAAGCATTACTTCAAAATGAGAATGGAACGGAATCAATGCTAGAAAAGGAAAAGAGTGGAAAACAAGGACCGCAAGAAGATTTGGAATATTTAGGACAGAAATTAACTGAACTGCAAAAGGCAGATGAGATGCGTTCAAAGGATCTTACAGGAAGGGATATTTTTATTAGAGAAAAAAGAGACGCAGAATTAGAAGAGTTGAATGAAGACGATAGTTTAAATCTACCTAATCATTTGAGGAAACTAGGAGATGCAAAAGATATTTTAAATGAAGAAAAAGAAGCAGATCAAACAGGACGGAGAAAATTGGAAGAAGTATTACTTCAAGAAACGGTTGAAAATAGACCCCTTCTGACAGAAACAGACGCTCCCTTTCTCAAAAAAGGATTCGAAATTCTACAACACAAGGGAAATAGAAAGACAAGAGTCATTGAACTCCCGATGAGGGATGCCCACGGAGACCAAGGAAATACGATACAATTCACGAATGAAATCTCCGCCACGGGAATGGTGAACCCCCAAACCCCATTTGACCCCGGTGGGTGTGAATTTTCACAGCTCAAGTCAAAGTGCCTTCTCCTACAATGAAAAGGAAAGATGTTCTGGAGCGTAGTCGCCCCCCGACCAAGGAAAAGAAATTATAGTTTATGACCCCCAGCTGCGGAAGGAATGCAGCGAGAAAAAAAGGGTGACTCGGACAGTATGAGTCTGTTAGGACTGTTAGCTCTAATCGGCAAAGATAAGGAAAGAGGGAACCTGAAGACCCTCCCCCTGTTCCCATACCACTAACTGAAAATGGGTGAGATAAAGCCTTTTATTTTATTGCTCTGTTATTGAATAGGACTGAAAAGAGAGACTCTAAAACTATCTTTTGTACGTGATTTGTGATAGCTCCTTTTTATAAGTTTTGTATCTTTGTAGCAATTTTACTAGGAATTGAATTATTTGATTTAATTTTGAATATTTATGAAACTGAGTATTTAGAGAATGTTCAATTTAAAGTATCAGTGCAAAATTATTGAATAATTAGTAGAATAAATATTAAATGAATATTCAGAGAATTATAAGGAATAAATAATTAGAGTTAAGTAAGGATTGATTATGGAACTTTGGATTGGTTATTGTTAAGAAACTTTATTTAGAAATAAGTTTTGCGTAAATATGTGAAGTGTTATCGGTCAGCATCTTATAACTGATTAATTATTGTGTTATGATAAGGAATTTTTGTGATTTTATGTGTAAACTGTTTCTGACTTTGAGGTCAATAAGATTTAAGTATTTTCTATGCGCATGATAATTAATATTTAAAATAATTTGTGTGTGGTTAAAGAATTTTGATATTTTATTGTTATTTGATAATTAATGAGTAAGATAACATGAGTTTTGATGTTTGATATTTTAAGCATTGGAGGAATGGAATGTTGATTTCTATGTGTATGATAATTAATAGTTTCTGTGTATGAAATATTAGTGTTTAAAGTGTAACTATTTTGATGCTATGAAGTGTTTTTAGGTAAGATTTTGTTATGAGGAATCTAGGAATGTCATTTATATTGTAAACGATCCAGTTAATATTTAGTCTTATAATGCATGAAATATTTTGCTTACTGTAATGAATTGTGTAAAGTGTTTTTTGGAAAGGATGGCAAAAGGAATATTTGTTGGAGTTAAATTCTTTTCATGCTGTTAAAAATAACGGAAAATTTAAAGATATTGAAGTAGATGACATAGTTTTAATTAATGATGAATATTTGCCGAGAAGCTTTGGAAATTAGAGAAAATTATTGCAACCTTTCCTGGTAGAGATGGGAAAGTTAGGTCATGTGAGGTGAAGACTGGTTCTACAGTGCTCAAAGGACCAGTACAATTATTATATAACTTGGAACTGAAAGATGACACATTTTAAATATTGATTCTTATTTTATTTTTCTTTTAGTAGCTACATTTCAGTCTATGATTTTCATGTATTGTTTTTATGTATGTATTTGATATATTTCATTGATTCTTATTTCATTAATTTTTTGTCATATTTGAATGTTGACTTGCTTAATATAAAATTAATATTTTGTATTACATACATTTTTTAGA
Source organism: Nephila pilipes (assembly GCA_019974015.1). Lineage (NCBI taxonomy): Eukaryota > Metazoa > Arthropoda > Arachnida > Araneae > Nephilidae > Nephila > Nephila pilipes. Next base: position 159,639 of record BMAW01105318.1, read on the forward strand.
TTTAAAATATTTGTGATTCATGTATTAGATTTTTTTCTTGAAGTGCAGTGAATAAGTTTAAAATTTCTTGATTTTGTTTAGTTTACGAATCTGAACGTGGTAAGTATTTTGGTTATTTAACAATTTGGTTAATGTGGTATCCTGGCTGAATTATATTCAGAGATATAGAAGAATCTTGAAATTATAAAATTGCTTGGCTCTCTGGTAAATCTTCCTTCAAGGTGATTTATGTTACATGGGTATAAAATATATTTGAGCTTTTGAATTATTTAACTAGAAAATTTGTTCAATCATAAATTGACATTTGATTTATTTTTTGAAATGTAGTACATGAGTAGTGTTAAGCTTTGAACCTTTTGATTTGAACTTTATTGTGTGAAAAACTTTAATCAATTTTGAATATGATTATTATTGGATTATTTGTACTTACGATGAATTTTATTTTGATGTTTTTCAATAATTGTTTATATATATGTTCTTGTTCATGAAACCGTGTGCTCTCTAGATGATGAACCTCCGTTCATCCGGGGGGAATATGTTGGAAATAAATTACTCGGATCCCGCCAGGAGGCGCCTTTGTCTCGTGTGAGTGAGAGCGCACGGGTTCATGGGTAATATTTGACAGAAAACTCTTGGATCTTGACCGCGTAAGGCGGGTTATTTCTCTTGACCGCGTAAGGCGGGTTATTTCTCTTGACCGCGTAAAGCGGGTTATTACTCTTGACCGCGTAAGGCGGGTTATTACTCTTGACCGCGTAAAGCGGGTTATTTCTCTTGACCGCAAAAGCGGGTTAAATTGTAATCTGGGCTATTTGGAAGCCTTGTGTAGTTGTAAATAATGTAAATATTTGTTTATGTGTGATTGGCACGTGGAGTCCTAAAATAAATGTGTAATTGAAATAACTGCTCTCCCTATATTTTTTGGACTTGGTGAATCTTCAACACAGTATGAGGATTTTATTCCTATTTACACGGATGGATCGAAAGGAACTGGATACGTCGGCTGTGGTGTCGTTTCGAACGACATCAGGCACAGTTACCGGCTCGACTCTTCCTGCAGTGTCTACACTGCCGAAGCAGTCGCCATTTACTGTGCCCTTAGATTAGTCGAGACATCCAGTTCTCGAAAGTTCGTTGTATATACTGACAGCAGGAGCGTCCTGGAAACATTGGTACATATTGACGATCGCAGTCATCCTATCGTGGTTGAAATTGCTGACATTATTTGCCAGCTTTATAGCAGGGGTTATGTTATAAAATTGTGCTGGATACCTAGTCATGTAGGTATTTTAGGAAATGAACAAGCGGACTCGGCTGCACGTTCGGCAACGAATCCTCTGCAGCTTGCAGTCCCTCTTGAAGACATACGACGTCATATTTTAAAGCTCATTCATCAGACATGGCAGGAATCATGGAATCTACTGATTAATAACAAATTACACTCGGTGAAGCCGATCATCAGAGAATGGCCTGTTTTTCCAATGCGAAGAGCAGATGTCAGATTGACTCGCCTTCGCGTTGGACATACTCGATTTAGACTCGCCTTCGCGTTGGACATACTCGATTTACTCATAAACATCTTTTGTTTGGAGAAGATGCTCCCGAGTGTCCTTCCTGTCATGTCCCTTATTCTATTCATCATATTTTAATTGACTGTCCGGTGTTTGATCATCATCGCCGGACTTTTTTTCATTCATCTGTTTTAAAACTTTCTGACTTGGTGGGGGAAAACCCCCACCATAATTTATTTGCTTTTTTAAGACATATTGGCCTTTTACACCATATTTGAGTTTTAACCTTTTATCTTTTATGTGTCTTTTTGTGTTCGTCTCTTGTTTTTAATGAAATTAATTGGTATTCGATTTTAACAAATGTTTGGCGCAGCATAGCCTACTTTGGCTCTTGCGCCATTAAAACTTACTATCACTCACTCACTCACCAATATGAGTCATTTTCTTAATTTGGCGGATCCCAAGGTTTTCAGAAGTATTCCCATCCCCTGCATGTACTTTACATTCAAGAAATATTGTAGAATCTATACTCCGAGCCTTTTGGCTTGTATTTTTCGTATATGAATGAGATATTTAATTAAGTTGAACTAATATGCGATTTTCTTTTGAGCGAATATGAAAAATTATGTTCATTGCAATTAAAAAGTTACTTTTAATATTGATTTAATTTGTAACTTTAGAATTTATACTAAATTTTATTGCATAGAAATATCCATGAAGGAAATAAGCTAATTTTAATAAAAAGAGCCAATATTTAAAAATGTCAATATTTAAAATTAAATGAGTTATGAATCCGTTTTCTATTTTAATCATTTTATAAAAGATTATTCTGCCTTAACTCAATACTGATAAGGAATATATTGCAATTCATTATGTCAAAGAATCGGTTGAAAATTGTTCTTTGGAAATGTCACAGTTACTATTTCATTTCTCTGTCATTTTTATATAAAAATAACTATTTTTACTTTTAATAAACTGGTTATGGGCTTTAATTACAATCGATTAAATGTCAAGTTATTTGCGTTATCGTGAGTAGTGCAACAATTTTTCTCGGAAAAAACGCAATTATTTCTCGAGATCTTAATTCTCCTTATTTTTACAAGTTTTAAAAAAATATTTTTTATATAAATTGCATTATTCCTGTGTATTTTATATTTGTAAAAATAAGTATATATCTATCTAGCTTGAAATTTGTATACGAATTTTAATCCACTTCCTACCACTTGATAGATATGAAATTTTGGATACACGTATAATTCCGATGACAATATATGCACGCGGTATCTAGTGTTAGTGCTGGTTGCGAACTCGCGGCTTTTGTTTTCGTCGAGTCTTGGGTTCATGTCCTGATGCCACTAAAGATCCGCAGTGTAGCGAAGCTGATGCACGTTAAATTTGTCGAAATTCCAAGTCCTCCTGGGGGGGGGGCAGCTCAGGTGTCGTCCTCGTCACTTGACCGAGGTTCAAAATTAAGAGGTCTGTCGACAATATCCCTAGTGTTGCTTCTACTGCGACATTAAAAAAAAAACGAAAACCAAGTCCTCCCGTTAGCATGGGGTGGAAGGAAGGTACCGGTACAGATGTCATCCTCGTCACTTGATCAAGGTTGAAATATGCGAGTTCCGTCGCCAACAGTTCTCGTGTAGCTTAGTGCGACGTTAATAAAACAGTCAATCAGTGAAACTGATGACTATGTAATACTATAATATGCTCAAGCAATGACTGACTAATCAACGTCCACTTGAATTGAAATTTTGCTCTCTCGTATAGCTCACGTAATTGCTTTTTTATTCTTAAATTTCCAGACTAAAAATAAAATATAAGTAAGAAACATTTAAATGGACTACAAGTTTTAAAAATATTTTTAGTGTCGGAATATATAATTAATAAAAGCTTGAGGCGGTAATATTTCTTTTATCATATACGGGTAATTAAGTAGTTACGGTACTTAATTTATCGGTAATTATCTAAGTATCTTAGTTAAGTTCGTCAAGCTTTTATAAATTATATATTTTACTTAAAAAAAATTGTACCTCTTCAGTCCACAAGCTGGTTTCGTAATATTTTCTTTTGTTTCAACTATATACATATATTTACAGTCCATTTTTCTCTGTAACTGCTCTCTCTTCTTTTGACCATTTTATGGATTTCTTAATGTATTTTTTTTAAAGCTTGACTTTAACCTCTATTTTTTTTATATATGGATTTTATAAGAAGTTGTAAACAAAATTCCTGTTATAAATCTAGTTCTACGCTCGCGTGTTACAATGACTTTTAATGTATGACAATTTTAATGTATTTTAAGATATTCGGAAAACAAATAATATCGAAAGCTTAAAAACTCCTCAATAGGTTATGAAATAAATATATTTTTTTTTCTGAATTCGAAGTCGTGACGGATGCGTTTTATTTTTTTATTTGGGTGATGGATGTCTATTTTTCAACAAATGAAACAAGAATTTTACTAAAGCAGGTAAGAAAAAGCGAAGCAGTCACGAGAGGGAAAAAACTGGCGCGCTTCACCGAGTGCTTACTAACAGTTGCATTTCGCTCCGTTTCTTGTTTACTCGGGCGAATGACCTTCATGAGCCGTCTTCTGGCATAGCAGTGCAGATGAACCACGCCACACACCTTTTTCAGGGTTTTACATATAAAGCAGAATTTCGTTCCAGAGTGATTTTCTTTCAGAGTTTGTGCTATTAAGCGCCACACTTCAATGATTTATCAGTCAAATTGCTCTTCAGGAACGTGTTGCTTCCTGTTAATCGCTGTTCGTACTTTTGAAAGTCGAGATAGAAGCTCATTTTAAACGCAACTACTTTTTTTTTTTTTTTTTTAAATTTTAAACAAAATATATTCGTAAAATGTTTTTTTTTTTATTCATTTTTTTCTGTTTTTTTTGTACTACATAATTTATTACTTTTAATTAATGCGGAAGTTACTGCAGATTGTTCTCGAAATTGAAGGACTCTCATATTTAGATGTGAAACCTGTATTTATGCGCGATTTTATGAAGTTTTCGGTAGTAATTTTTTTGTTAATGTTACATGCCTCTAGATGCTTGTAATGTTTCAGTAATTTTGATTTGGGATATTTGGAAGGTTGTTGTACTTGAATGAAATATTGTGAGTCAATTTTATGAATCTCGCTCGTCTTATGTGCCAAAATTTGTATTGTGCAGGCGATTTTTTGAAGAATTATTATTTTTGACTCATTTGGTTAAATATGAATTGACATAATGTGTATTTCATACATTTCTGAAGAATATTTTAAAACTGAAACTTATTATACAATCCACTATCAGTACTTAATTTATTCTCTAGAGTATATGTAGAAATTAGTTTTTTTTTCTGGTTGTTTGTCATTGTTACTTTCAACTGCGAAACTTAATAAATCTCCCTTTAATTTTTTTAAGTGAAAGTATTTTGCATTTTCACCTTTCCTCTCTATAATTCTGAGGCTTCAATACTATGTATTCAAAATTAATTTAAGCTATGTTCATACAAAATGTAGTATTTTTTTTTTAAACCACTGTTACAATGTATAATTTTTTAAAGTTTATGCTTTTTTTTTTTTTCAATTAGACTATGTCATTTTACCGATAAATTTTTTTTTATCTAACAGTCAAAGAAGTGTGCAATGTATGTCATGATAAATCAAAATTTGGGTGACATGTTTTGGTTGGTCAAATGTAAATAATGCTTTTTTCTCCATGTATCCTTATTACGGTGTGAAGATTAAGGAACTGGTTTATATAATGTTTTTATTTATACTTTTAAAAAAAAGTTGGAGTATTTTTCAGTAATTTTAATTGAGCACTGGTGGAATATTGGCTCTTTTTGAGATTTAAAAAAATATTTATTAGTGTGAAGTATAATTTTTTAATGACTCTTATATTCAAGAACCTTTTTTGCTTGAACTGAATGATTCATATAATTGGGGATTTAATAAAATATATACTGAAGTTTTAGTAATTATCCATATTTGTTTGTGTTTTATTAAAAATTCTGAAGCGTTATTCATAATTCTCTTAACCTTTTCTGTGCCCATCATTCAAAAACCTGCTAAATAAAAAAATAATAAGTACTACTAGCACATAGAAGTAAAATCTTGCTGTGAATGGAAAAAGTTACTGAGATTCTATCCTTCTCAACCTTGATCGTAAAGCTATACTTTGGAGTGAAGCGAAGACCTGTTTTGTGTTTCCTCCTCTCCTCCTTACTACGGCGAGAGTGCATTAAATACTGAGAGGAACATGACTCACTCTTATCCAAAGGGGTTACCCTCCGTTGGGTTGACTGGATGGCAGGAGAGAGTGGAAAACGTTTGTCAGATCTGCCTCTGGGCATTGACCTTAATGTTATTCGTGTGGGTGATTCTAAGTTCAATTCTTCTAATCTAAATCGTTATGCTAGTTCTATAAATGAAAATTGGAATGCCTTGAAAGCTTGTCAAATCTATCTCTGAACGGATTTGTCTTCTATATGCATTACAGAACGAAGCTTTTTTTCCCCCAAATAAAAAAAACAATCTCAGTATTAACATCCAGCGTCCAGGATTTCACTAGTGAAGTGTCCAGCGCATTTTACAATGTTTCCTGTTTCTAAAAAACGCGTGCATAATACATGTATTTAAACTCATCTATTAAGTAAAATAAAATTCTGAAATAAATAATAACTTTTAAGAAATTTCGTTATTAAAATTGTGAGAATTTAACGCATCAATCAATAACTCCCGAGACCTACCCAGAGATGGCGCTCGTAGTAAACCAGTAACCAGGTCTTTCTAGAGTACGAACCTTTGCTTGAAACGTGTCAAAATTTTAAGTCGATCGGACCAGAAACAGCTGAGTTATCGAGGTTGGAGTAAAGTCGTTTTGTAGTTTGTTTAAAAAATGGAAAAAACAGAGTTTCTCGTGTTCTGATAAAACATTGTTTTTTAATGGGTAAAAACACCGTGCAAGCGAAACAATGGATTGAAAAATGTTACCCGGACTCTTGTCCATCAAAAGCAACGATTTGTCGGTGGTTTGCCGAGTTTAAACGTGGTCGTACCGACACAAATGACGCGGAACGCTCGGGTAGACCTGTGGAAGCCGTTACACCGGAAAATGTGAGTGGAAGTGAAATAAAAATTATAATGAAAGATGAAAATATAATGAAAAATTATAATGAAGGATGAGTGAAGTCTCCGTGAGAGTTGCTGAGATGACAAGATATCATATGGAAGTGTATTTACTATCCTTCATGAAAAATTGAGCATGAAGGTTTTTTCAAGTGGGTGCCGCGATTGTTTTCGATGGAACAAAACAGCAACAGTCGATGATTCAGGAAAGCTGTTTATCTATACTGCAACAAAAGATTTCTTGACTGGGGGGAAAAATGGGGGGGAGATTTGGAAAAGCGTTAAGGAACGATGTGTATCACCCTAAGGTGATTAACAATAGGTATAGGTTGATGAACAAAAATTTTGCAAAAAAATGTTGTTTTCAATGTTAGTCCTCAGACGTATTGATCCATGTGTTATGTCAATACTCTTAAATGTGTATGGTAAGGGGAAGGGTTTCTTGTGCCTTGTCTACTACGTTTTTATTTTTAAAACCGCTCTTTCCAAAATCCCCCCCCCCCCCCCCCCGAGTGTGAGTTCTTAGGCTAAAATGTTTCTGCAATAACTTGAAGTTCGATTGATGACAAGCATTTTAAAATCGGAAATTTAAGGAACAATTTTGTGTGTATTCCGTTCTTTTTTTATTGACTTCTATGCGAGATGTTTAGTGAACTATAACTGTAAAAAATGAATCTATACATATGCTTTCTCGATATAATTTTTGACTTAATACTGCGAATTTAATCTAGTTATCTAAATAATTATTAAAATAATATTTGCAACAGCAATTTTTTCGATCTTAATTCGGCACATCAAAGCAATTCACAAAATGAAACTGATTTTTTTTTTGGTAAAATGCCCGAGGAATTCTTGCTTTATACTTCTCGAAATGTCTTGTTCTGCAAATCCTTTATTATTGGAACAATTTCAGCATTGATTTAAAATTTAATTGTACTGAATTTTACTCTTTTCAATAACAAGTCTCAGCAATCGCATGAATATTTATAACCGACGGTCTGATCGAACCAGATTATCAATTTTTTTCGATATTGTTATCCCTTTTTGACGTATAAGGGCGACCCGGGTGTGAATCATCTTCATCATTATCTCGGCAATCTTGAAAACGCTGAAATCACTCAAAAATACTTTTCATTGCCATACACTTTTTTAATAAATTGTTTCTGTAGCGGTTTTTCCAAGTTGCATGAGATATTTCTCAACAATTCGTTGCTCACTTATTTTTCGGGCAAAAGGATTTGCTTTCACAACCGAAAGGCACTGCATTCGAAAGAGAGTACTTTATGCTAAACAGCTGGCAGTCGCTAGCGTTTATCTCATGCGTACTTCTGTATCAGCGGCAATCTCGTTATTTAATAGCCACATATAGTGTCAGGTATTTGATATATGTTAGGTTAATGAGTAGCAATTTAACTGTAGGTAGGAACTGTTAAATAGGAGTTACGAAGTGTGACAGTTATTCTAGAATATATTCTAATCAAGAAGCTGCCATACATTTAATATCCACGCCTCTTAGGCACTGAAAAGTAATGCTCTCGCTAGCAGAACTTAACATTTTAGGAACTTGCGTGATGTTTTTAAGTAAAATTATTGAGATTTTTTGCCCGATATTTTGATTCAGATGTGGAATTCTGTAATAAAACTTCATTTTGGCTCTTAATGTTAACGCGTTATAAAAGACAGGAGCTTTTTTTAAAATTAAATTTATACTTTCTGTTTCATATTGTATCCGTATTTTTTTAAATTTTTTTTTGTTGATTTTGGGTGTTATGTATATACCATGATAACCTAACATTATTTTTCTTTTAAATAAATATTTTACAACCTTTTGCACATGGGGAACCCTTTGAACTTTTCTTGAAAGGACCCCTTGATCAAAACAGAAAAAAATAGGATATCAAAACTTTAATCCTACTCAGATTTACAAAATTATTATTGTAATTTTATTTTATCGCCATAAAAACTTCTTAGTGAGTTGAGTTGAGTTGAGTTGAGTTGGGTTGAGTATCTGAAATTGCGACCACGATGCTGCCGAGATATTGCTCTATACAACAGAGGTCTTCAAACTGGGTTACCTGGAACTTCGACAGGCGTTCCGCAAGGGATCACTATTTGCTTAATCAAAGTGCCAAAATATAAAGAGATTGCTTGTAAAAATAAGTATAAATAAATATTTTATGGATAAAATAAAATCACGTGCTTCATATACATTAATCGAGATGCATTAGGTCACATATTGGCCACCGTTCTTTGGCTTAGGTCAGGGGTATTCTACACTTTGGGGAACCCTTTGAGCTTAGCGCGTTTTCTTTGATGCTTTTTCGAGAATCTAAAGCGACCAAACTTATAATTCCGTTTGTCCGTGTACTCGCCGAAAACATTTCAATTAGACGTATTCGTTTTAGATGTATTTTTTCCAAATCCTTCCTTTCCCCCCCCCCTTTAAAAGTTGGACATCGTGATAGATAATTGGAAAGGGTTGTAGCAACACAATGAATGTTGACAGGAAATTTTATGGCTCATTAGGGAACACCGCTCTTTCCCTTAGGGTTGAGGCATTTTCCATGGAGACATTCATTCAAAAAGGTGAGGGTATATGTACAGATGTACAATTATATGTAAGGATTTGTTATAATTTAAAATATGTTACACTCGCTCACTCACTCGCTCACTCGCTCGCTCATTCATTCATTCATTCATTCAGATTCGTGGATGGCGGTTTTCGTTCAGTCGCGGGTTCGAATCCTGGCCTCTTAAAGACCCTCCAGGGCTGATGCACGTTAAATTTGTCCTCCAAATGGCCCAAAGTTCTCCCGTTAGTGTAGTGTGCAAGTTCGGAGAGGGAGGTGCCAGCTTGGGTGTCGTCTTCGTCACGAGGTTCGTCGCCAATAGCTCTCGTGTTGCTACTAGTGCGACGTTGATAAAAACTAAACTAAAATCACAGCAGCATCATTTAAGTTCTTTTGTACTTTGTTTTTTAAGTATTTTTGGCATTATTTTCCCAAGAATATTAAGGCGTATTTTCCCTCAGAATTGGTTGCCACTGAACTTAATTTATTTTTTTCTGAAGTTATATGACGTAAAAGATAGGGTTTTTATGTTTAAAAAATTGATACCTTGTATAATGTCGCGATATATAAAAATCCTGTAACACGTACGAAATCGAAAATCGTAGTTTTATCGTGTAGTAAGATTCAAGTTCGTAAATTTTACGTTTTATAAAAATTTAAAAAAAAAATAGCAACGTATCATTCGAAGCAACACCGTAAATAAGCGCGAAAGAGCATGTCCTACTCAATAATCGGTGTTAATTTTTTAAATATTTAAAAGTATGAAGTAAGGAAGCAGCAATTTGTGTAATTATTTAACTGTTTTGTATGTTTTATAACACTTATGACCAGAGCACCTGGATGACCTAAAAATTGCTAAATATGGTCTATAAAATGAAGACAAAATATACAAAAAAATTCTAAAAAAATAATTAAAAAAGGTATATGCGAATGGGTTTTTAAATATTTTTGTGAGAAGATTTCCAAGAAAGCAGAATAACAAAAAAAAAAAAAAAAAACTGGTATTCATGATTCAATATATCAGTTTTCTAAAAACCTAAAATTAAGTATAATTAAGCCTCTCCTTAGTTTGAGAGCAGTGATCAGAACTTAGGCACAATTTTAACATTTCTGTCTACTGCACATCATGTAAAAACTGATATGCCTTGAACATCTGTGTTTTGGGGGAAAAAGTGTTCAAAGGAAAAAAAAAAAAATTTGGTAAATCATAAGAAAAATAGTGAAAGATAGAGGTCATAATAAATATGTAAGAGAGTTCCAGTAAGGTAAAAATCAGACTTATTCATGGAAGTAAAGAAATTTAAAGCAGGAAAAGTTCTATGCAAATTTTTGCAGAGAACAGATTTAGCCACTCAGTGTTCTTTTTTTAAATTTTATTTATAATTATTATTAAATTACTAGATTAATTATAAGTAATGGTGAAATATCGAGAAATGGACATTAGTAAACTTTTCCAATATTAAAATTAAAGGAAACGATAAATTATTAAAATGAATATTATATCAGCTACTTTCGTTGTGGCTATGGTAGCCTTGGGGGTTAAGCCATCAGACTCCGGCCGGCGGTTTTCGTTGAGTCGTGGGCTCGAGCTTTGATGCCATGAAAGATTTGCTGTGTAGCTGGGGCTGATGCATTTTAAATCTGTCAGGGCCCAAAGTCCTCCCTTTGGTGTGGTGTAGAAATTAGGGAAGGGGGTACTAGTTCAGATGTCTTCCTTGTCACTTGACTAAGGTTCGAAATTACGAGGTCTGTCGCCAATAGCCCTCGTGTTGCTTCTAGTGTGACGTTAATAAAAATTAACCAAACCAATCATACTTTCTTTCTCGTAACTGTTTCAGATTTCGTACAATAGTGTGCATAATTACTTCAGAAAAATTCTAATTTTAATTAAAGAAGCTTTATAATCTTGTTTTCATTTTTTTTTAAATATATATTTTTCCAAAATATGTCTTAAAGAGAATACCTACATGGGGACTTTAAATTGAAAAAGAACTTGTTTTGTCTGAAGAGCTCCCTTCTGATGGATCAGAGTTATCTTCAGAAACATGTGAGGTAGATAATATCTTTACGGTCTATGCAATAAAAAAATATGCTTTAATTTTAAATAAAATTGTTTATGCATTTCAACTAAATTTGGTTTATTAAGTTTATAATATAGTTTTATCATTAAATTAAAAAAAATTATATATGTATAAAAAAACTATACTTAAATTGACATATTTTGATACAAATTATCACTCTTAGAAATAAAAATATATCATAAAGTTCTAATTTTTTCAAAAGTGTTTTGTGATCCTATTTCCCAAATTAACTAAAATAATATAATTTTTTTATGAATTCGGGAAAAGTAAATTGGTCTTGTTATTTGTATTTGTGTGTCAACAAGAATTTGGTATGGAATAGTTTATAGAGGAATAAATACATTGAATTTACATTTTTTACAATGTAAGTTTTCAGTTACCTTTCCACTCAGGGGTTTGCATTCTTTAGATTAGTATGGTATCACGACTGAGACACCATAGTGATCTTTTTCTTTCTCCCCGGGGCTTACTGTAGAGAACACTGGTGACTCACCTTTGGTATACCTTAGTGATTCCTCTCTATTTTTGACCCTTGTTAATCAGTTCTGACCTATTTTCCTTTTTTTTTCAAATTACTAGACTACGGTTTCGCCTTATTTGCCGCAACATTGCTACACCAGGCTCTTGTGTCATTAAACGCCACTGTCACACGGCATATCAGTTACCTTTCTAGGGCCACGGTAACCTAATGGTCAAGGTCGTGAACTAGTGGACGGCGGTTTTCGTTCAGTTGCGGGTTCGATCCTTGGCCTCTAAAAACCCGCCGTGTAGCTGGGGCCCAAACTCTCCCTGTTGGCGTGGTGTGGATATTAGGAGAGGGAGGTGCCAGCTCAGGTGTCATCCTTGTCACTTGACCGTGGTTCAAAATTACGATTTCCAATAGCCCTCGTATTGCTTCTAGTGCGACGTTAATAAAAAAAACTAAATTAAACAGTTACCTTTCTACATGTATATGTAACATGTTAATAACAAATGAAGAGATCCAAGGGCTTACATTACTGCCTTAATATATTAGTTACATCTGTACTCTGAGAGTTAATAGCATCTTGAATTGCATGTAGTGCAAAAATAAAGCATTATATTTTTAAACACAATAATTTTTCTTACACTGATCACCTACTTAGTGCATTATATGAATTTATGAAGTACCGATATTCAAGTAAAAAAACTTGTGATATTTCATCTTAATGTACCGAGTACTTCTCGAAGACAAACGTTGGATTGATTTTTTCACTACAAGTTACTCATAAAAAGACATGCTCGACAGACCTATGATTCTTAAAAAATACTTTTTTTTATATCTATTTTATTATTAAATCTCTTTTGAGATTATTTCTCTTTCAATATATTTTTGTCATTGCAGTTTAGTTTTTCATCTCTCGTACGGTTTTCTGAACTGTTATATGTATTTTGAAGATTCGCAGATTAGGTTTTACTAAGCTGACTCTATTTATTTCTCATATTTTCAGGCATCATAGAATTGCTATCAAATTTCCAAGAGGGGAAAATATTGAACTTGGATATTATAATGTATTTTAATAAAAGATTATACAAAACTGCAATATTAATGTTTGAATTATTTTTTTTAGGAAATGAGTTACTCTTGATTAAACTATATTGAATAGTGCTGGAAATTATGAAAATTGATCGGACGAAGTTGAAGAAAAGCTCGTCTGAAGTGGTAAGTTTTCTGCCCCTTTTTAACATTTATTGCAACAGGCTTGATATAAAGTTTTATAAAGTCTGAGGATCTACTTAAATTAGAATTTAGCTATTAAATTAATCTGAATCTGGAAGGATTTAAGCTAACTTTCCACACTGGAAAACTATTTGTTTTTTAAGCATTCTTTTTGCCTCAAGATTAGTGTAGTTAAAAACAAAACTAATTATATGTGCATACTGATGTTGAGAGTAGCACAAGGACATCACAATTAAATATTTTATAAGTACTGTCTGTACATTCACGAGGTAATTAAAAGTTAAACATTCATATTACTATGCTTTAAGCATGTTTAATTTAACAATCATCAAGAAAAGAAAGGTAATTAAAGAAATTTTTATTAAAAATAAGTTCTATTTTTTTATTTATTTCAAAATAAATTAAAAGATTTTAAAAAATATGTGTATTTTGAATTAGAAAATTCTAAAAGTTTTTAAAATTTAATCGCTAATACATTTTTCCTTAAAGAAATAATGCTAAGAAAATTAAAAATGGCAAAACGAAGGAAAATGAGCAAATTTGTGATCTTTCATTTGCTGTAGGAGGTAGGCAGCCCTGAAAGGAGTTTGGGGTGGGAGAAATCTTGGCTCTGTGAAAGGAGTTTCTCTTAATAGTTAAGTTTGGACTGGAGATTAACTGATTTTTTCCTCTTTGGCTGTTAGGAGAGACTGTTTAAAAGGAATTGGTTGGAATGCATTCAGTTAGGGATGGTGTTGGTTGTAGAGCAATTATTGCTGTGCTTTTATATATATATATATATATATATATATATATATAGATAGATAGATAGAAAGCCATGAATGGTGTGTATGCATTTGCAAGTAGGGCTTTAAAGAGTAGCAACCAGAATTTCTCTAACAGTATCTCAAAAGAATTCTAGGTGATTTACATTATTCGGGAAATTACCTCCTTTCCGGAAATTATAGAAATATCTTAAAAATGCAATTTTAGTGGCTTTTGCTGTTATTGGAATAATTCTTCTAATAAAAATTAATACGATTTTAATGTGTTAGCATTACTTTTTTTTATGTAATATTTCAATGCAATTTTTATATTAATAAAATCTTAATCTTGGTTACAGGGCTCATCTTCATTTGGATAAGATTCTGTGATATGTAATAGAATAATTTCAACAATCGTTTTTGGGTCAAATTTGACACTGTTCATCTTAAAGTGTTTAAAAGAAAAATAAAAGGCTTGAATAACACTCTCCTTCTCGATCCATTCATCTGAGGTTTCGATAAAATTGTACTTTTTTGTAAAAATCTTTTTCTCCTGGTACAAAACTATTTTACTTTTTTTCACGAATGTATTTTTTTCTTCTTGATGCCTGTCTAAGAAAGAATGTTTTATACATTGTAAGACTTTAGTAAATTAGCCAAAAAAAGCTGTGGATGAAAAAAATATTTTACTAATCATTTTAGTCTTCAGATTGGTACTCATCAAAGCATTCTTTAATAGGAGAGGCAGCTGGAAATGCAAATGGGATTAGGGTTACTAACTGAAAACTTCTAATTGTTTGTGGCCCCTCAGGAACTTATCTTCTTTAGGTAAATACGGAAATTGTGACCCCAAGTATTGTAATACGTGTTCTTTCCCACGGGATTGACTGTCTTTGGTAATTATGGACAATATTTTCCTGGAATACCTTAGCAATCCTTATCTATATTCAACCCTCCCTCCTTTTCTACATCCCCCCTTTTTCTTCTGTCTTTCTTGCATCTAGATCACAACTACAAATGGTTTGGTGCAGCATAGCCATATTTGACTTTTGCACTGCAAACCCCAATTTTGACTCGCTCTCTCACTCACTCCATTTGCTTGTTTTGGGTCCATTGTTTTCTGAGATAAACCTTATTTTTATTTATTGATTTGTATTTTGAATATTCTGAATATTAAAGTTAAAGACATAGTGAAAAAATTTTACTGTATGTTGGATAAGTGAATGAATTTTATAAGTATGCTGGTTCCTAGGCTAACCACAACCATGTGATGACTGTATGTGAAAGAATAGTCCTATTCTAGTTCATGCATGTCATAAGAGGCGGCTTAAATGGATACCCATTGTCTGGGGTTATAGCTAGGCACTCTGCCCCTGGAGATTATATCAGAGGACTGGTCCTTCAGCTTGGAGGACCTCAGGGACTTGACATCTTTTGGTAGGTGCAGGTATTATGACCCTGAAGCAACCTAGTGATCTTTTTCTTTCCCATGGTGTTTCCCTTTTTCTTCCCACTGTCTTAGGGTAAACACAGGTGATGCACCCCTGAAATATTTTTGATCCTTCTTATCAAATAACTTTTTCCTATATTCCATTTTTTCACATGTCTAGACCATGGTTACATCTGTTGGATGCCTCATAGCCACATCTGGTTCTTGTGTCATTAAACACCATCACTCGCACACTCCTGGGCTAACCAATTAATTATACATGTTTCTTTAAAAAAAAATTGTATTAATTTTTTTAACTGAGATTTTCTAGGACAGTGAATTCATATATTCAGCTGAAATCAAGTCCTGTATGTATACACTTATTACCTCCCTTCCTACCCTTCCAAAACAAAATCTCATAAATTGAAACTTGCTAATTTTAAAGTGAGAGGGAAAGGCTGTGTAATCAGAATATTTGCTGGAGCTAGTGTGCAATACCTTCTTCAAAAACTAGTAAATAATTATTTAAAAAAAAAATTGTACAAATTTTAACATCATGGAAGAAATATATGGGTAGAAGAGCTACATGATTGGTTTGCACTTTTGAGAAATTCTACTGGGAGTTAAAATTACAGCCACATTGGATTACTATATGTTTAGTTTTTCATTAAATATTTAAAAGGGGCAAGTGAGCTAACATTTTAATTGAAAATGTGTTAGACTAAAATTGTTTTAAATAGTGAATGAAGATTAAAACAATTTATAATTGATCATAAAAAGAAATTGATCCTAGAGTTAGATAAGTAACTGTATTCTATAGGGAAGGCTAAATTATTTTCATTCTTTCAATGAAGTAAATACTCGACAAAATTTGATTAAACTGTTATTTCAACAACAGAGCCTCTACTTCACGAGAGTAATTGGTTGTACACCCCTTTTTGCCTAACAATATAATTTGGGACTGCTGATGATTGATGGGAGGCCATATGATCGAGGGTGTGAACCTATTTACTCTTTTCTAAAATAATGATTACTTTAGGGTTAGAAGAGATACTCCTGATGCAAAGCATTTATGTAAATATACTCCATTGTCCATGCTTCTAGATAAATGTTACGATCTATGGTTTGGATTTGGTTTAGCAACACTGTAGTAATAAAATGAGATATTGGAAGTGAGTGAGCTTATTGAGCACTGTTGTATTCATTTTACTGTATGCATTATTGATGGTGGTCGTGTATTTTAGTACTACAAGATTCATTCTTCAACATCTCCATAAAACCTGTCCTTCAATTATGCTGTGAATTTATCTGATGTACTTGAGAAGAAATGAAGTGTATATTATTGAAAGATTGGGGAAGAGTTTATGCTTTTGTGCCCTATTTTTTGTGAAAGCATAATTTAGAATTTATGCCAAGATGAATCGGGCTGTTATTTCTACTGAAAGGGTTCCAGCAGAATATTAAATCCTACAATTATTTTTTGTTCAGGTGGTGTGGATAATGCATTCATGAGTGCATACTCAGTAGAACCTTAGGAAATTGACCCTTTATTTTTCATGGTTTCAACATGTGTATCTGTATCTTAATGGAATTTCAACCATTTTGTTGATTATCACTTTAACTTGTATGGTGGCCGTTTGGATTACAATACTTAAAAATTTGCTGATATACTTTGAAGTTATTCGGATTAGAAAGAAAAATTAAAAATTTTTAGGTTTCAGCATTGGATGGTTTTCCAATTCTCTTGAGGAGGAGAGAGTTGGTTTGCCTCAGAGTTCTGGTGAAGTTTTTAATCCTTGACCACTAGGTTTAAAGAAGTAATGTTGTCCGACCCCTTTTTACTTTGCTCTTATAAACAAGACCAAAAGAGATTTCCCTGTCAAACTAGTTAAGGTATTTTTTAACTTCTGTCATTGCTGTTGAAGATAGTCTGTGCCGTATTATCCCATGATGATATGAAGAGAAACATTCTGAATATTTGAAGAGAAAGTCACTTTTACAGCTATTTCTGCAATTTATGTACATCCCCTCCCTGTTGTTTCGTGTTTTGGACAGTTTCCATTTTTCGTCATCAGTTGTCTCTATTGAGTGACGGGGCTTGTTCACGGCACAGAGGCAAGATTGTGCTTCAGGGGTTTATGCAACCAGTAGTTCTAGGTTGTGTTGCCATCTAGTGTTAAGTTATGGATTTACTTTGGCATTTAGTGATTTTTGACCCTGTGGAGGAAAAGACAGTTGACCATTGGTTGCTGGTGGTGTTTCAAACTTTTGACCTCTGGGTTTGAAGAATAATGACAAGTTACTTTTTGCTTTGCTCTTAGTAAGTAGACCAATAGAGGTGTGGCCTAAGGCATTTTTTAACTTCTGTTGTTGGTGTTGAAGAAAGCCGCCATAAGGTAAAGCGGCGAATTTTTACCCAAATATTGTCATTTTTAGGATATGTTAAAAAAAAAAATTGGATATTTGAACGACAGAATATAATATACTTTTAAAATGCTGTGCTCTTGTGATCATCCTGCTGATGGAAAATGCAGTGCTTAAATGATAATATTTTAACAACTAAAGCAATGCATTATAGTCTAATTTAATATAAGTACTCGCATATAAAGTGTCCAACCCCCCCCCCCCAAACTACAAAAAAATACTGTTTTGAATTGGTAATCAACTTTATTCCATTGAAGTAGAAGGCATAAAATGTACAGAAGTGACTTGTGTGTACGTGTACAAATGCTGGAAAGGTGAAGTGCTGGATTATAATGGGAGATCAGATTAGGAACAATTTATTAAATGTTTAGATAGTTAAAGTAAGACAATGATGTAATTTGTTTGACATAATGATTAATTTTATGTTGTGTAATGCTAGATGACTGAGATTCTACACCCGTAGGATGACCTTGTGTGAAAGAATTGTCCCAATGTACTTCATGTATGTAGCAAGAGGCGACTGAAATGGTACCCAGTGTCTGGAGGTATAGCTGGGCACCCTGACCCTTGGGATAATATCGGTACTGATTCTCCAGGTTGGGAGACCTCAGGGGTTTGTCTTCTTTAGGTTAGGTATGAGCATTATGGCTCTGAGGCGCCCTACTGACCTTTTTCTATGCCACGAGGTTTACTGTGTTTGGTAAACATGAGTGATGTATTCATGGGATATCCTAGCAATTATTCTCTATTTCCGACCTTCCTTGTCAACAAATTATCTTTTTCCAATTTTTTCAAATGTCGAGATCGCATTTTACTAGCTTTACACTCGCTCACTTTGTTTGGCAGAGCATGGTCATATCTGGTTTTTGCACCATTAAAAATACTATCACTTACTTATTAAAATGACTAGATCACAGTTACACCTTGTTTTGGCACAGTATTGCCATACCTGGTGTTTGTGCCATTAAAAAAACTATCGCTCACAGACTGAAATTCTGAGATTCAACTATTATGTTTTTTGAAAATTCCATCTGGATTTAATCTAATTTTTCAGAAAGATGCATCTCTGTTTAAGCACCACTTATTTTCAGTAAGGGATCCCTTGATTTTATCTTCTTGAATACTTGTTATTTAATGTTCTGTTTTCTCCAATTGTTGTGCATTGATTTTTCGACTCTTTTTACCACACATTGCTGATCAAATCATTGCAAAAGATTACTCTCTGAACTGCCTTCGCCTAATATGTAGTTCAAAATTACGAGTTGTTGTAAGTGCAACATTCAACCAATTCTCCTAATGTAAAAGAATATTACTCAAACTTGGAATACTTTTTCAGATAAAAGTGTACTTTAATTTTAATTCCTATTGTGTAAGGCAAGTTTCATTTTATTACTGCTTTTATTATGTTAGAATTCTTATTTTACAGTCATAAAATATTTTCCAATATTTAGTCTCCTAAGTAGTAATGACAAAACAAATTTCAATGTAGTATAGTCAAGAAAAGTAGAGTATTTATGTTTCTAAATTTTTAGGGCAAGATATGAAACTAATGCACAGACTTGTATTAATACAGAGACATTTTTCCGTTTGAATACTTTTGAGTTTGGGTCTCACTCTGACAGTAAGCGAAGTTAGCGAACATTTTATACCATTCAATTTTGATTATTTTAATTTTGAAATTTTTCCAAGTAGACGATCAGATCAGATCAGAATGCAGTATTTTCTCTCCTGGTACTATTATCATCTATTTAACTGAAAATGCTGCATGTACTATGTATTCTATTGCTTGAGAGAGATCATATTACTCCATGTGCGAGTCAGATGAGTAATTTTGTATGATATTCTGTGTAATGAACAAAGCATTTAAAAATAATCCGTATAAAATTGCTTACGTTAACTGCACGTTCTAGTCGCTTGAGACTGAGGTTTTGTAGTATTTGAGAAGAGTTAACTATTTTGTTCACATTTCAATTACATTATATGTATTTAGGTTTAATTTATTGCTACATTTAAAAATCTGTTTTTGGTGAATATGCAATTTTGTGATCCAAAAGAATGTATGTCCATTTTCAGTTATATAAAATATATTCTTCCATGTTTCCTAAATGTCAAAATTTGTTAATTTTTTAAACCTTTAAATGCTTATAAATTTTTTTTTACTTATATTCTTAATTTTGTTTATAATACTTAATGTATTTTACATATTTCTTTAAAAAAAAAAAAAAAAAAAAAAAAAAATATTATAGGTGTATTTTAATGCTGTTTACAATATTGATATTCTATATCATATTTTATTTGGCAGCTATTGTTATGGGAGAGAAAGTAGATTTTTTACTATACTGTTTAGTTTCAAAACAAGTTTATTACCTTGTTTAAAGATAATGTTTGCAGATTTGCAACATTCAAACCTTTAGTTCGATGAGTATAATAAGCAGTTGTTGTTTTAGCATTTACTTACCATTGTTGCTGTTAAAAAAAGTATTTTCAGTGTCTAATATTTGTAGTTTTTACTAATGCTTTCCTTTTAAATTTATCAATTTATATGTAGTTCCAGATCTTTCCTGAAATTTTGTATTAATGCTATTAATATTATATTATTAATGCTAGAAATGCTTGAAATGATGAGAGAATTAGGACAATATATGATCAATATTGTGAACTAATTTTAATTTCGGTTGAATTTTAAATAGAGGAAAAATGTCCTTTAGAAATTTGTAAATATTTATTATTATTTTTATTTATTAAACAAGATTTTATTTATTATGAGGTTTTCACAGAAATTTCTCTGTTGTATTAATATTTTTTGCAATTGATTATATAGGTGGCTTTATTTTAAATATTTTCTCCGATTATTATAATAGCACAAAAACATTGAAAACACCTTTGGGATAGATGAAGCTCGGAAAAGTCCAATGACGTCTTTGTGGATTCTTAGGAAATATTGGAATATCTTATTTACTATTGATATTTTATTCATATTTATTAACAAATAATTAATACTAACCAACGATTTGGGATTTATCTTTGTGTGAAAAAATTTTGACAAATAATTTTTGTTAAATTTAAAGTTTGATTTTTTGATTGTGGAGGGGGCCTTTCAATTGCATTAGGTTTTGGGGCTTTAGCTCAGTTTGCATATATCTGCTTATTATAACGAATGGTTTGTGTAATAGTAAAAGGTATTAGTTATAGGGATCTGAAGGGAATATGGGCCATCCACAAAATCAGTCTATTGTGAATACCGGAAATTCAATGAAGTGAAGTATGTAAAACAAATGTAAGAAAGGTAACATAAAACAAGTACTTAGTTTGAAAATGCATTGCTTTATATGTGGAATTTCTGTAAGGCAAGAACACTCGTATATAAATATTGTAAAACTTTCACTGGTATTCTGTGTTTAACCCTTTAAGGATTAGGAGAATCAACAGTTTTCACTTTATTATTATTATGTGCAGTTCTGTGAACAAATGGTCGCTGAAAGTAGCAGCCATTTCCCCCAAGTTGCTTCTGAAGATGTCACCCTTTTCTGTCAGTGACACAGATAGCATGCCTGCTTTTAAAACATTAAAGTCATTTAAGTCATTAAAGAATTATTTGCTGCATACAAATGTAATATCTATAACAATTATAACTGACTCTTTGAACAATTTGGTAAATAATAATAAAGATTAGAAGTATTAGTTTGTTAAATATTATAAGTATCTAAATTATTACATGCAATTTAAAACTTTATGGAACATTTAATTACATAAAATTTTGTGTGTGATGCACTTACATCATCTAACCATGTGATACATGTAATTATTCATCATATACATAAATTTATCAATGTAAATCTTTCTTTTTCATTAGATATGTTTAGCTTTTGCTTTTGAGCCCTTTCAATTACAAACTCCCTCCAAATTGCACTAGAAAATAACTAAATCACCAACAATTTGATTGAGAACATTTTCCTTCATGACGCCAAAAATTTCATGATACCTGTAGTACCATCTGTATTCTATCAAACTAATTAAATTTTGTCCATAAGTATCTTTTGTACCTCAAACAATGCATAATATACTTGGCTCAGCACATTAGTGCTGTTTGGGAAAAAGATATACACAAGTAATGTTCAGTCATGCAACTGTTTGGGTTGAAATACTTCAGATGAGCTGAACTCATCTGGCACGCATTATGGTGTGCTATTCGAATGCGAGCAGGACTTGTGCATAACCATCTAAGGGTTAAGTAGCCGCGGTAGCCTAGTGGCTATGGTTTCGGATTTGTGGCTGGCGATTTTTGTTCAGTCGCTGGTTCGATCCTTGGTCGTTATGGGCCAGCCATGTAGCCAGGGCTGATGCACGTTAAATCTGTTGAGGCCCAAAGTCCTCCCGTCGGTGAGGTGTGGAAGTTAGGAGAGGGGGTGCCTGCTCGACTTTCACGTCCTCGTCACTTGATCAAGGTTTAAAATTACGAGGTCTTTTGCAAATAGTCCTCGTGTTGCTTCCAGTGCAACGTTAATAAAAAACTAAACTTAAAAAAAATCTTAAGGGTTAATAATTTTTCTACTCATTGTTTAAATTATTACAATTTATTGTAGAGTTTTTGCTTTGATTTTAAGTTTAGGCTAAAAAAATATGTAAAATTTATGGATCTCTAATTCATTTTTTTTCTTTCTAGCCTCCTGATTGCAAGGCACTAATAGAAAAACTAAAGTCTTGCAATCATGATGAGCTTTTGGAAGAGTTAAGTAAGATAAAAACATGGAATTGTGGAAAGGTAAGCTGTTTAGAAGTTATAATTTCCAACATATTATTTATGTATATTCTAATATAAAATTAATAACAGTTTCTATTAGTACTAATCTGGTTAGAATGAGTGAGAAAAAAATTGACAAAAAGTATAAAAATGTGTTCAAATGAAATTTTCTTGGATAATACCACCCTTTCTTCAAACACATTTTTAAAATCCTCCCTGCTTTGGTAAGGAAAGAAACAATGGATTTGTGTACAATTTGATACATTTACATGTGTTAATTGATTAGTTAATTAAATCACATAATAACTAAGTATCTAAAAGTGATTAAATTGAGTTAAATTTCATTGCCTTTTTTTAGGGAAGTTGATTTTAGTTTAATGTTAGGTCGAAATTCTTAATCACACAGTTATTTATCTTTTTAAGAATAAATGAATAACCACCAATGAATTCTGATAATAGAATAAAGTGGCTAATTGCCAGAAGATTTGAGGCAGGTCAGTCTCAAGTGCAGGTTTCTAGATATTTTAATGTAATGCCCAGGATTGTGTACAACTTACGGAGACTGTTTAATATGAGACCATAATATGTAGAGAGAGAGAAAGGCCTGGGCAAGGTAGTCATCGAGTCCTGATGCCACTGTAGACCCTGCTGTGTAGTTGGAATTGATACATTTTAAATCTGTCGAGATTCCAAGTAACCACATTGAAATGCTGCTGAAGTTTGGACAGGGGTACCAACTCGTGTATTGTCTTCATCACATGACCAAGGTCCAAAATTACGAGGTCTATCTGTTGTTCTATTGTGCCAGTCTAGATAATATCGACATTGGAACAAGGATTATTGAGAGTCCATTGTATTAAATGAAGAGTTCAGATTCATTCTAACCATTGATTCTTGTTACACCTTCATCTGGAGGAAACCAGGGTTCTGCTACCTATTTATTCTCTAACATTCAAAGGTGTGGTGTCTGTGAAGAGGAGATTAGTGTTGGCCTTCCAGAGAAAAAGTGTTCTGTAAAAACTACTATGATTTTAGCGCAACATACTGTGCATTTGAAAGTTTTGTTTCCCTGTTTTATGTAAACATGTATAATGTTACAAATCTTAGATGATGTCTCCCTGCAATGTTTCTCTTTTAAGAAAAAGAGACTCTTGCAGAGTTGTAATCAGTCAGTCAAGGAAAATTTAAGCAATGATCCCTTAACCTTGGTGACAGATTTGGTGACCATATTGGTAACTTTGTGAGAAACTTGGTGACTTTGACAACAAAAAGATATTTCTAGAAGATGCTGGAATCTAGTCGATATCTCGACTGGGAAGAAATGTATGGACTTTTACTGAATTTTCTGTGTGACGTCGCACCTTGCGTAGTGTCTTTATAAGGGAGAGATAGATCGGGGGTGGACAGTGTTTGGTTGAGTGGATCTGCTTAGGAGCTGCTAGTGGTATGCTGATTGAATTTGCTGAGGAGCAGCGTGTATCTGCCGGAAACTGTGGGAGCATGCCTGGAAGTGCAGAGAATTACTGCAGAGATTTCTCCGTAGTGTGATCAGATAAGCTGAAAGTTGCTGATATAATTCTGACTATCATTAATTACAAGTAATGTCTTGTTCCTGTATCTGTGTCACTAATTGGAACAAGTGCAGTGGATAAACTCCTATTTTAGCATACTGCTTGGCGCAAATTTAAAAATCGCACCAAACACGCTATTTTCAAATTAGATGGTGTTTTGTCAGATGATGACAAAAAGGAGGGGGTGCTTTTTGAAGAAAACATGTAAATAGTTTATAAACACTTATAAGACATTAAAAGGACAGTCAACAGTCATTTCAAAGGTAACAATTCATTTTAACAGGAAATAGGATATCAGAATGACAATTTCCTAAGCATCACAATCATAAAATGCACATACTGACCTCTAACGGTGAAGATCGCAGAGCTTTCTTGGATTAGTAACGATGTAACTGATTTTCTGTTTATGGAGCCTAATTTTTTTGTAATGGAAGTTAGATTACCAACCATGTTTACTGTATAAACTTGTGAAACTCATTGTTTTCAAACAAGAAATAATTTCTAATCATCTTTTGATGTTGATTTCTTCCCCTTTCGATAACACTTTTCGGTCATGTAAGGAGGAAACCAATATTCTGCCCAAGTAATGTGATTTTGTAATGGACTCTTGACTACTAACCACATTTTTTAAAAGTGTCTGAGCTTCCGGTGAAGGTCCAGTTCAGCGTGAAAAAGACAGACAAGAAACTGAATTGTTCAAACAGAAGTATTACCAGAATTTTTTCGTTTGTTCATATTGCAACTTTCTAAGATTTTACACCGGGGATTATTGTTGATTGACCTGAGTTGGCCCTTGATAATAGTTAATGCCACAAGCAGAGTGAGACGGACACTGATATTTTAAAAACTGGTTTATTTACAGGATTCTGATCGGTATCATTACAGTATCAGCCAAGATCTACAGTATCACAGCTAAGGTCTCATTTAATTAGTACTTTCGTTCATCATGTAGTACCTTTCGGAATCTGCATTCGATACAGTCAACTTGGCAGTTATGAATGGGTATCTAATCAGAAAAATAAACCTCGCATGATGCAACAGAAAATATCGAATGCAAATTCCTGATTCCTCATTGCCAGATGTGAGGGATGATATTATCAGGACATGTATTCCAAAAACTGTTATCAATCTGGTTCACTCTATTCTGCTCGCGATTTGACAACGGCCCACCTCCCTTACATCTGGCCGATGTCACAAAAATCAAAAACGCCTACTAGTGCTTTCATATCAAATCTATAAAAATACATAAAGATTTGTATCATTTATATATACAAAAAATAATTAGATATTCCTTATATCTTTAAACATAATTTTGAAGTATTGATTATAAGGTTTCACATAATTATGAAAAAGTTCCAAGTCAATGTTTATAACAATTATATCCGATTATCAGTTTATTACAATGTAGATTAACTCTAATATCAATGGTCTAGTTCAGGGCTTCTAAAACTTTTGTCATTCACGACCCCATTTATGATTGCGAGTTTCTTGACGACCCCATACAAACCTTGACGACCCCATACATGAATCATTGTTTAGCTGCAGGTTGCACGTGTGTACGCGCGCGCATTCCTCCCTTTGATTGTGTGTGATATTTAGAGGTGGCGGTCAGAGTGGGAAGTCAGCGGCGCGCGGTTTATTCAACATGTATGATACCGACAAACGCACTAACAATGTATAGACACAGTATAATAATAGCGATCGTTTACTGCTGTTGGTGGAGATAGCTCAAAACCTTCAACAAATGCGCGTGCCTAGACGCTGCAAGTCCACTGTATTCCGCCAACTCTAGTGATGTTATAAAATGGTATATATAAATATTTCACATTAAAATCTCTCGCGACCGCAGAATTTTGCTACGCGACCCCATTTGGGGTCGCGACCCATAGTTTAAGAAGCCCTGGTCTAGTTAATTCTTCTAGCTATTAGAATTAATTTTTATCTTTATCAGAGTTTAAGCAGAAAGTATTTTTTATAGTTGCTTTAGTTGGGGATTTTGTAAATAGATCTGCTAAATTCTGTTTGCTAACTATATATTTCAAATTAAATAAATTTTCTTGACTTTAAATTTTTTAAAAATGTTACTTAATATGAATGTGTTTTGTTCGAGAGTTTTGATTAGCAGAATTTGAAAAATCTATTAATGTTTTATTATCGCAAAATGAATTGAATTCAAAACTGTTGTTTGAAAAAATTCCCAATTCTTTACATTCCTAAACTATCCTTAAAATCCAAAGTAACTCTTTAGCAGCATCCATTAAAGCAATGTATTCTGCCTCCATAGTGGATAAGGTGACACTCCGTTGTTTGGATGTCCACCGAGAAATAGTTTGATCTCAAAAAATTATAAATTCCCCAACTGAAACACGATCATCTCTATTAGATGCATATTCTGCATCACTAAAACAATTTATTGATATATTAATATTCCCAGACAAATTCAATTTCACCTCCCTTGTGTAATAGACATAACCCAATACTTTTAATAAGGCTTTCCAATGAGCTTTGCCTGCGTTATTTTGAAATTGTGAAAGGATATTTACCACATAACTTAATATCTGGACAAGCTCTGCTTGATATAATTGATAAGCATCCAGTTAAAATTTCTGTATGGTAATTTTTCTAATTTCTTCATTAGTTTGTGGGTAGTCCAGTTTTGATAGTATGATACGTTTTGAAATTGGTGGAGAAGCAATTGGAGGCCTATATTTCTAAACTGATCAAAAAGTTTGAGTAATTTAAAGTTTACCTATATAAAACATCTATTAATTGGTAAATTTTATCCTATTCCTTTCCTAATAAAATGTCACTAACGTACAGTAATAAGATAATTTGCCTGTCAAAACAATACACGCAGTTCGTCCACTCCAGCTTCCTGAAATTTAAAAGTTCTAATACTTTATGAAGCCCACTAAACCATTCTCATCCACTTCGATGCAGTCTGTAGAGAGCTTTCTTCTATAATTTGAGATAAAAACTAACGTTTTTAAATGGTGGCAAAGTTTATTAAAAAAAATTATTTAAATATTAGTTAAAACTTTGTAAAAAGCCTCATATCTCTCTTGTCTTTAAGATCAACCTCTGTGCGTGATTCAATATATCTTCCATAGATGGAACCCCTTTACTACACAAACTACGTTATTAAAAAAATATTGAAATATTAGTTAAAAAATTGTCGCAAAGTCTAAATATTGCATTGTTAGGCAAGTAAGAACAATTCTCAAAGTTTCAGAGCTCTAGCTTGATGGGAAGTTGGCACACACCTAGTGAAATACAGAAAAACGTAAAAAACAGACATGATTTGGTTTTTCGGAGTTGACGAAATCTTTTGGCTGACTCGTATAGATGATGTCCGATAGCGAAGCATATAGTAAGCACATCGGATATCTAGTTGTACGTGATGCTAGTTCATTCCACCTACTAAAATAGAAAAAAATAATCATATTTTAGAAAAGTTTACAATGGGATCAAAAACCTGGTCATATTTAATGCCTTTTTCTTGACGGAAGCCTTGAGCTACAAGACTGGCTTTAAAGCATATTATTCCACCCTGTGAATTGGTTTTTAAAGAAAATACCCTTCTGCTTCCAAATATCTTCGCATTCACTGGTTTTTCAACCTAAGTCCAGACATCCTGATCTTGGATTATTTTCATTTCTTCCTCCATTGTACGCTTCCAATTCGCTGCTTTAGGGGAATTAGATGCTTTGTGGAATCTGAAATTTTTATGTCTTTTATGTTTTAACAGTCAATTATTCCAAAGGCTTGATTTTATTTCTTGTTTCACAATACTGATATAAGGATTCTGATTAACAAATGAGTTTATAAAATGAAGTAATGAATTTGTATTATGTAATTTGCATCTTGAAATTCAAATATAAAATTCGCCATCTATTATTTAAACATCAAATATTTTATTTAAAACAAAAACCAAATTGGAATGTTGCAAAATATTATTTCTTGTAAAGTTTAGCATTTTATTTAAAAAAATATATCAAGCATTTTTAACAGGTTTCCTGTAGTATATAAAACAAATTTTTATTCCTCCTACAGGTATTTTTGAAAGCATTGTGGATGTTTGTTTTTATTCCATTTTATATAAATGCTGATCCAAACCTTCTTCAGAACGACCAAATCCATAAGATCATAATGGGTTTCCTCCCAAAAATCTCTTTAAAAGGACTTGGTCCATCTTAAATGCACCATTTGTGCAGCAATATCTTCCACCTTTCTGAAACGTGTAAATTCGTGCTATAGATTTTTATTTAGATTATAGATTTTTACTGCAGATGAATGTAAGCCCTTTAGCTGTTATTGGAAAAGCTATGTGTGTTATGCAAGTTTAGGGAAGAGGGACGTAACATGGCTTAGATTTACAAATATACACAAGGGAATAAAAAATAGACTTAAAATTTATAATTATGATGGCTTATGTTGTATGAATCTAGGAAAAATCAAGAGTCTCAATTTTGAAAACTTATGCAAAATATAAAAGAATAAAAAATCTCTTTCGGCACAAAAAGACAATTTGGTAGCTTCGGCATTTTCAAACTATGAAGAAATAGATGACTTTGAAAAATGATGATTTTGAAGATTCCTCTTATTTTCTCTGTATAAAAAAAACCATTCTCAGTATTTAATTTTACTTAAAAAATAAATTTTTAAAATTCAAAATAGCTGAACATTTTTTAAAATATTTAACCTTTGTTGTATAAAGTTATGTTATTTCCATAAATTGGATAAGTGAATAATTTCAAAACTA
Organism: Nephila pilipes; assembly: GCA_019974015.1. NCBI lineage: Eukaryota > Metazoa > Arthropoda > Arachnida > Araneae > Nephilidae > Nephila > Nephila pilipes. Next base: position 188,294 of record BMAW01105318.1, read on the forward strand.
TTTTCCGACAAATGCTTATAATTACTTTGTATATGTTTTCCTTTGTTATTATTATACTATGTTGAACTTTTAGCAATATTTTGGAGTAATTATAAATGGAATACTTGAAAATTTTTCTTAAAATTATTATTTGTATAATAATTTATTTAAAAAAATAATTTTTTCTTATTTTATGTATGTGTAAGCCTTTGAGGTTTGTTTTTGTGGCCACAGTAGTCAAATGGTCAGGTTACCTAGCTTATGGTAGATGTTGTTTCTGCTCAGAAAGGGATACCAATTCCGAAACTTTAAGACTTATTAAGTAATGTGGCTTTTGCACCTTTACTCTATTGGTGATCCAAGCCCTCACATTAGTGTGGCACAGGAGTTTGTGCAACAGGAGTTGTCTTTGTCGCTTCTCCATGCTTCAAAATTACGAGGTCCTTTGCTTATAGCCTATGTGTTGCTTCTTAGTGTAACATGAATAAAGAAGTACTCTATCAATTTTCCTAATTTTCGTTTCCTATGGAGAAAAAAAAATAAGGATATTCATGAAAAAACATCTCTTTTCCCAAAAGAATTTATTTGAAGGTTCTTCATTGAATAGTTTCCCCCAAGTTTAAGAACCAACTCTCTTTTTTAATAAACCTGCAGCGTAGCAAGGCTGATGTATCTGATGAGGCTCAAAGTCATCTTGCTTGCATGATGTAGAAGTTTTGAGGGGTATGCCAGCTCGGGTGTCGTCCCTGCACTTGACTGAGGCTAGTAGTCCTTTTGTTGCTTCTTGATGTGAAAGTAAAAACAATCCAACAGTTATTTTTAGGAAGTTAAATGTTTTATCAATGATGGTTTTAACAAATGCTTTGACGGAAGAAACCCTCTAGAAAATGAGATTTGACTCTGCAAAAGCAGTATAGTTTGAATTCTGCTCTTGCTGTGTTTTTTTTTTATAAAACTAATGTCTTAATATTTGTTTACCATTTTTTTAAATTTAATTTGATTATGTAGCTATTAACCCATCAAAATTAAAAGAATATATGGATTGAGTTAAATTATGGACTATAACAATAAGAAATCTTAAGTTCTAACCCCCCCCCCCTTTTTTTTAAGTCCAAGTCTGGATTTTTTTGAAATCCAAGTTGGATTATATTTATTAGACTAACAAATTTGTGCATTGCACTTGTAGAAGATCTTTCATTAAGAAGCAGTAATAAAATTCTTAAATTTAGTATTAAATATAAAGAATTAAAAAGAAAACTGGAAACTGTTGATAAAAAAAAATCACTTCTTTTGAAATTTAATCTTAAATAGGCAGATTTAATTTTTTAATAAAAAATATACTGAGAATTTTAGAATTGCAAACAATATTAATTTATTAAATGAGGAATTTTAAAATATGTGACATAGTAACTTGTGACAAATTAATTTTTTTACAAGTTTTCAATCTTATTTGATTAGTGTGAACTGTATCATTGGATTGATGCACTGGATGCTTTTGATTATATATTGGAAATATCATGCGAAAAAACAAGAGAAAATCAGTGGCGCCTACCTTGTGATGAACCACGCCGTGAAAAGGTATGTTTTCTTTTTAATATCCAGTTGTGTTGCTCTGTACCTATATTTTCTAATTTTATGTACATTTATCTTGCTTTTGAAAAATTTTAAGTTGTGTGTATGAAACAAGATCTTAAATTAACCGACGATGGTCGTGCAGGGATTTCTTTCATTTAAGTACATTTTTTCTCTCTCGTATGAGGTTTATGACCTTTATTAATCATAGATGTTGCATTCCCAATATATCTTCCTTTGCTAAACAATGTTTACCCATTTCTTCCTTTCTTAACCTAGTCTAGATTAGTGGCTCCCAAAGTGCGTGCTGTGGTACCTCGGGGTGCCACAATGTCTTCACAAGGGTGTCACATAGTCTAATATTTTTATTTTTTGATTATTTATGCTTTTACAAAGGGTAGGGGTACCGCGGTAGCCTAGTGGTCAAGGTTGTGGACTAGCGCCCGGTGGTTTTCGTTCAGTCGCGGGTTCGATTCTTGGCCGCCAAAGACCTGCCGTGTAGCCGGGGGTTAATGCACGTTAAATCTGTTCGAGGCCCAAAGTCCTCCCGTCGGTGTGGTGTGGTGTGGAAGTTAGGAGAGGGGGTGCCTGCTCGGCTGTCACGTCCTCGTCACTTGATCAAGGTTCAAAATTACGAGGTCTGTTGCAAATAGCCCTCGTGTTGCTTCCAGTGCAATGTTAATAAAAACTAAACTAAACTACAAAGGGTAGGGCACTATGGAAGAACTTTTATTCAAAAAAAGGTGTGATGAGTTGAAAATTTTTGGGAACTACTGGTATAGATTATTAATGTACATTTAATAATTATTTACATGATACATTTGGTCATGAGCCGGTTAATGAGTGTTTGGCTCAACTGGACCAAATATGGTCCTTGCACCATATCAAAACTAATGGTAGACATTAAATAGTTTGAATAAGTAGTATTTTAATAATTTTTAGCATTTAAATGCTTGTCTGTCGATAAGAGATGTTGCTAAATATGTTATATATTATTCATATACACTCTTTGATTATATGCAAATAAGGTTGAATTATTTAAAAGGTTGACTAAACTGAAATCCAAGGACCTTAAAGAAGTAAAGGCATGGTAGTTTTATTTAATATTGTTTATGTTTGGTTATAAAATTTATTGAAAGTGTGTGCTTATTAAAATTTATTGTTGTCCCATTAATAAATCAGTGCTGATAAATTTCATTTTACTATGAATGGAATTATTCAAATGATTTTAAATTATTTTGATAGAACAATACTGCAGCCTAATTCCATTAATTTTTGAATTTTAATTTTTATAAATGTGTTTTATTTGTTTTTTAATCTCATTACTTTTAATAGTAATCACCTGGAAAATAAAGGTAATATTCAATAAATGTTTTTATTAAACCCTAGATTGTGTAATCTCATTATGTTTATGAAACTTAAGCTATTATATTTTTATGCAGAATTTATATATATAAAAAGCTTGTAAAATATGTTAAGTTCATGATTCAAATGACTATGTCATTTAATGTGCTACTAATGTACTTAATTTATATTGTTTTTTTCCCCCCACAAACCTTAAATTAACTGAATAGAACAATCTACAGATATCTGATTTTAAATATCATTTTCTTCTATTTAAAAGAATTGTAGATATGAAATATTTTTTTTTTTTATTTTTCATGCATGTTTTCCCCCCCCCCCCCTTTTGTAAACTTGTTGGTTTTTTTTAACAGTTACATTTATTCGGTTGAACCTGGTTTTGAATGAAAAACTTTTTTGAGTGGCACTTATGCAAAATAGTTCTTTAATGACCCAATTGAATTTTTAAGAAGTGGTTTAGGAAATAATTTTCAGATTGAAAACTGTTTAAAATAAGTGATTAAAGGAAATAAGTGAAACTTATGGATACTCTTTTCAAAATTTTTTTTAAGTGCATGAATTAAAAGAAATATTAAGGGTAACCAAAAATTTAGACAATAAACTTGCGATAAAAAGATTTGTATTCATAACTTTTTGTAAGTTTTAATATTTAATGAAATTTTACACTTTAAGGCAAAGAATTGTATGTAGTGTTATTTTTGAATTGGTGGGGAAAAAAAAAGTATAAATTTTTTTTTGAAAATAATTTTGTTTTTAACTATTTCAAATCAATTGGTAAAATCTTAAGTTGGACTTGAAATTTTATCTCTTGCCCATTGGGAACACTCTTATTTGATAACAAACTTTGCTAAAGTAATGACATCTGATCACAAGAAGTTAAATGCTTTATATCAGTAATGTTCTAAATTATGGATATTAAGAATATAAATTGGAAGGAAGTAGATATGTTATCTATATATATGTTTTCTATCATGATGAATAAAATTGAATAATTTTTTTCAATTACGTAATTTTTCCAGCAAAAACAGCTCTTGCTGTGTGTTCTACAATTCACTGCACTTCTCATAGAGCACAGTTTTTCACGGCATTTCTATAATTCAATGGAGGTTAGTATTCTTAATTTGATTTCCTATGATTTTTTTTTTTTTTTTTGCATTGCAAAATTTAAATTTTTGCTATTTTGTAAAATTTAATTTTTTTTTCTAGCATCTTACCATTCTGTTGTCGTCTAGTGATATGAATGTTGTTTTAGCAGTATTAAACCTTCTCTATGTTTTCAGGTGACAATTTTTTAAAATTTTGTTAGTAATAATACTAAGATTTTAAAATGAAATATGAAGTGTAACTATGTTATATTTCTAAAACTTTGCATTATTACAAGTAGTATTTTATATATTTACTTTAAGGCCATGGATGTATGCAAAAGCATGAATTTTGCCCCAGTTTGATGAAAACTGAATTGTTTACTTTTTTTTATATTTTTGTTGCAATCAAATATAATTTTGCTCAATTATAAAAATACATTGTTGGATAGTTTTGAATTACTGGTGTTAAATATATATATAAATAAAATGTATTATTGATGTAGATATATCTGTTTTGGAATGTTTGATGTATTTCTCTGATGATTTAGATTAATGACAGAAAATTAGTTGAATATCAAAGATGTGTAACAAATAAAACAATCCAAATACTTGTATGTGAAAAAAGGAATTGTATTTTTCTCATTAGCTTATTAATGCATTTCATAGAAACAAATTTCCAAACTATTTATTTTTTCAAAAACTTGTCCCTTTGAAATTAGAAAGCCCATGTCATTGATCATATTTAAAAGAAAGGCTTAAAAAAATATTTTGACTCCTATGTGAAAACAGCTCAATATGAGTCTTTAATTCTTTTGATTGACTTCATTAAAGTACTTCATTGGTAATAAACGGGTCTGTAGAGTTTAATTCCTTGCAAAGAAACTGGAATCATGGAAGGACCCCCAAGAGAAGAATATTTTAATCAAGGGATTACAAATTAGAAGTTTTGGGACAGGATAAGACCCTCTTATTCTTTGTAATGAAATTTACAAAAGAAATCAAAATATTTAGGTCAGCTGTAAATAGAAGAAAAACTAAGAACTCAATTTAATTCTTCATTATAATGATAATTAGCTCTAAAGTTAAATGATTAATTCATACGTGATATTTTTGAGGTTTACAAATTAAAATTGTAAATTCAAAATTAAAGTGTCAATGTAATCTATGGTAGCTGTGAAGGTCCCTCTATGTTTTTATTACAGCATCTGGACTTACAGGTCATCTTGAAGCTCTCATTTTTTTTTATCTGTTTGATGAATAATGTAACCAGGGACATGCTTCAGTATTGGTTGGTTATCATCTGAACCCCAACTGCAACTTATTTGGTCTTTTATATTTAAAATTAAACTTTTTATATAAGATTTAGGATTTTTCTTCTAACCTTTTAAAATGTTTGATCTTTCATTCTTAATGTACTTTTGCAATTTTGGTCATATTAACAATTATTTGATAAACTTAGTTAAATTTGTTTCTTGTATAATTAACTCCCAGCTATCACACTGTCATGCTACAAAAAATCAGGCTAGCAAGAGTCAAGTTACAGTGTGTTTAAGAAAATAAAATTTCCTCTGGTTCTGACTATTGCATTTAAAACTGTAGTTGTTTGCATTAATTAAATACTGGTGTACAAGTATGAAATGCAGATTTTTCTCCCCTAAAAAAATGCCAAATTCGGAAGAATAAGTGCTTTATTCAAAGTATTGAAGTTTTTTTACTGCTTATTTTTAAATTAAAAGTTATACTGTCGCATATAATGCCTATTTAAAAATAATTTTATTGTTGTAAAAATTATCTTGTACGTGTGTGTATGCAAGTGAAAGCATTTTTATGTAAAGTATAATTGCACTTTATTCGCTAATATGCAAGATGAGACAACACACAGGAAACAAATACTGGACAGATTAACCGCACATTCGGGAAACTCGGCTATTGTACAGATTAGCGACAGATACAGGAACAAAAACAACGTACTGGCTTACTAGTTTGCATCATAGGCGAATCCCAGCAGTAATAATCTGCAATTTCAAGGTAGACTGACAATTCCCAACACATTCCAACTGCTTTTCTGGCAGATTCATTTTGCCATGTTTACCGCCAGTTCTTTGGCAGACTGATTTTGCTATGTTACCGTCAGTTCTTCGGCAGATCCATTATGCCAATGCCGACCACTTCCAATTGTTTTCCTATTGTGTCTAATTTCCCTTCCTGTCAAGTTTTTGCCTGGATTCCAGCACTTTTGGAAATCTTAGTTTTGTTGCCAAGTGTCTTGCCAAGTCAAAATGGTTGCCAAATCTATCACCTAGATTAAGAGGTCATTGTTTGAGCTTTCTTTTATATTTGAGGAAATTTGTAATTATATCCCCTATTTTAAGATGAATGTTGCAGGGAAGTATCATCTTAGGTTCATAACTTTGCAAAATATGCCCCCTTCCCCCTTAAGAGCTGAGCTTCTTTCTAATTGTTAAAAATCCTCAAACTTTAATGCATTTAGGAAAATATATCTATGTTGCATCTTTAACAAATTTATTTTCAGTTCATAATATATTCGAAGATTTGTGTTGTTAATGTTTACTATGTTTTCAGTAAAAGGTCAAACTTCATAACGAGGTTGAATGCTGACAAGAGACAGACCCTGCTGATGCGACTTTTATACCTTGCTGAGGTAACTATTATGAATTATTTTTTGCAATTTTCTTTTTTACAAGACCTTTTAGTAGGGAAGGGGAGTTCTCTCTGTATGCTTTTTTCCTAGTTAATTGTTTGAAGGTATTGTTATACTTACATTTAATTTGTGATTTGCCCTTGCACTAACTAGTGTTGTAACTCTCTAAATATATTTTTTAAAATTTTGTCTTTTGTAACAAAATATCAAAACTGTTTTTGGTTCCATTGCCATAAAAATTCTATTTTTTTTTTTTAAATTTTTAAATATATATATATATATATATAAATTCTTGGAAGATAAATTATTTATCCTGGGTTAACTTTGTAAATTTGTAACAAATTGTTTAGTTGGTCAGGAAAATGCATTGCATCAAATGTCTGTCCTTACTCATGCATTCATCAAGCTTAACTAAATTATTATCGCAGCAAGTTCTTAAGTGCTATAGAGCCTCTCTGTCCTTTGAACATTATTCCCATTAGAACGAACTGAATCATATACATTGGAGACTAGCATTTTGAACTAAGTCGACTATTTTACTTCATTAAACACTTCATATAGTGTGACATTATAGGATGCTATACATAATCCGAACTAAAATAAATAGTTTAAATATTTTCATTCAGAATTAATAATATATTTATAACTGAAAAAAAAAGTGATAATCTATCTTGGTTTTTAATTATTTGCAAAGGAAAAGTAGATATGTAACCTTTGCTTTTTAACTCTATTATCATCAGATGCACTTAGCATTTTAATTACATTAAATTCAGTTTGAATATTGTGGAGTATGTTATTTTTATGCAATCCAGTTTTAGGATTTTAACCATACCCTCTCACAGTGACTGCATGATGGTGTACCTGCAAGTCGTATTTTTCCTTTTGGGAGAAAAAATGCAATACATTGTTAAATGTGTTAGACTTAATTTAACTAATTAATGTAGCTGTTACAAAATATGGGGGAAATATACTAAATATGATAAGCTAACATTATTGCAAAGGAAAGTCCATTTTCTTAATTCCTTGGTGTATAGCAGGCACAAAAGTTTCAAAGGTTTTTTTATTGGTAAATTTATGTGGTGTTTTATAATCTATATATGGTCAAGATGAAACTTATAAACACAGTTAAAACAAGGTAGGTTAGTATTTTGTTGATTGTAATTTGTGTGTTTTTGTTGGGGAAAAAATTAGATTAAGAAAGTGGTTAACTTTTTAGAGACATTTTTTTTTTATATTTTTTACTTTAAATTTTATGATAGGGAAGTTTTTAAATTGTACATTTGTCAGTAATTAATATGCTGCATGTATATTTAAATTAAAATTTCTCTTTTTTAGAGCTGGGGTGGTAAAGAAAATGGTTTTGGTCTTGCTGAATGCTGCCAAAATTTGCCCATAAATGTAAGGTCTTATATTATGTATTGTTAAAGTTTATACTGTCTTAGATTTTGATTTTTGAATAGTGATATGTTTTATAACATTTATTTCTGTAGTCTTTTAAGTATGAATTGTTTTAAAAAATCTAAATCGTTTTATTTTTGTCATAAAATTTATGAAAAATAATTATGGATTTAAAATTAAATAATTATGGATAATCCATAAATTCATAATTAAAAATTATGAATTTATGGATTTAAAAAAAAATATGCTGAACATTACATTGTACATATAATTTTGCTTCATAGTGTTTTTCAAAATGTAAAGCATATAGATTTTAATTCTAATCAAATTTACACTCGTGTAATTTCGAGTATTTAATGGTTGTTCTGTGTGGTGAAAACTTGTATTTTTGTCATTAAAAATTCAGTATTTTAAATTTGAAATTTTTTAAGTTATTATATAAAATGTACATCACCTTAAATATATCCATTAAAATGAACATTGATTCCATCTCATCCTGTCATGATAAAAATTGCTTTTCATGGCAATTAAAATTAACATTCATATGGTAGGTCTTTTAATCAGAATCCAAGAGATGTGATTTCAATTTTATTATCTTTCAAAAGGTGCAAGCAAATGAAAATCTGTTAAGGTAAATAGTGTGTAGTGCTTCTTATCACCATATAGCTGGAAACGGTCGAGTTTGTGAGCTAATGTACATTGTTTTTTATTAAGTTGTAGGTTGAAGTCCTGTGTGTTGCTATTTTAGACCCATAGTGTAGTGGGGATGATGCATAGTTAATTTGTCAGTATCCTCTTGTTGAGAAGGTATTGAATTTTGGAGAATGGGGTGCCAGCTTGGGTATCGTCCTCATCATTTGGTTGTGGTTCAAAATGATGAGATTTGTGACCAATAGCCTCTGTGTTGCTTCTAAATGCCATGTTTAATAAACAACTGGCTAGTTCAATTCTCAAATTAATTAAAGGAGCCTGCCAGTTTTTAAAATAATTTTTTCAATGATATGGTTTTTATAATTAAGAATTTATATGTTTTATGAAATCACGATGAAAAGTATTATTTTATTATCAGCCTTCAATTGAATTATCTGACGATTTTGTAATTTTATCATTTTTTTATATGAGTAAAAAATAAATGCTGTCTGAAAGCATTTCAATAAAAGTGGTTTTATCGTCAGAACACATAAATATTTTATTGATTATCTTAACAAATTCATAAATTATTGATGTGCTTTTTTATTTTCTGTTCAAATATTCATGACTTCTTGCAAATGTAATTTTTTAAAAATATTTATCAACTATTTGTTTAAAAATCCTTTCATTGCTTTACTTAAAAATTTAAAGATCTGTTAAACCATATCAACTTTAAACCATATCAGTTAGTTTGTGTCTATGCATGCACATAAATTTTGAGTTATACAAATTCATTACTGGAAGTAATATATGAAAAATTAAACTTTTTTTTTTTTCCTCATGTAATATTTATTTTTATAGCTATATCCTGCAAGTGCTTCCACTTTGCATTTTGAGTATTATGCTGAAAATGGGGATGAAAAAACATTCAAAAAGTCATCCAATGCAATTATTGCTATTCACATAGACAATGTTGACAAGGTACCTTTTCAATGGTTAATCGCTTAATTTTTCTTTTAATATGTAATGTTGATTTGAATTTATCAATTTTATTGCACATAGCATTAAATTTTTCTATTTAAGATACCTGGAAAAACACCCTCTCAAATAATGGAAGAACTAGTGGAGAAATTTACTGTACCCGAAGATAAACAAGTATGTAATGATATTTTTCTATTTTTATACATTATCTTTATTTAAACAAAATTAATCTTCTTGTTTCTCCCAATTTTGTAGGTCAAATTTCTTAAATCATTAATAAAATTTAGCTTTTGGGTATTCTTAGATTTTCGAAGTTACTTTTGAGTAAATGCATATCTGATATTTGCTATAACTTTCAATACTAACGATCTTTCCTTTTTTTTTTTTTTTTGGTACATTTTTAATTTCTAGTATAAAAATTTTAAAATTTTTTTCTTTAATATCAGTACTTTTTCCCACTTTTCTTGACATTAGGTATTCATCTTGTATGAATTAATTTCCCCTAAATAATAGATAATTTCTTTCTTTTTTTTTTTAATTGCATGTCAGATTTGTCATGTTTTTAGTTTTAAAATATTATTTTCCTTAAATTAAGTAGATGTATGATTATTTTAAAAAATCGCATGTGAAAAATGCATTAAAAATGGTTCTGCTTTTGTGATGTTGCTAAACATTTCATAGTTGTGAAATTAAAATTAAAAAAGTTGGACATTCCTCTGATTTTAAAACTAATTTCATTCCAAGACTCCAATCCTAAGCAAAAATTTTTGTAAACTGTAACAATTTTTTGCTATTTGAATTAATAATAATTAATTTTTTCAAGCTCTAGTCCATATAATTTTTACTTTTTTATTGGTTTAGATAAAAATATAGAAATAAATAACAGTAGACATTAGTATGAATGAATTAACTCAAAAATAAATATATGTATCTGTTTCAATATAAGTCACTAGTTTTGTAATGGATAATTGCTGGTATAGATAGTTCACTGTTGAACAGGAAAGGAGGAGACTACCAGTAGTAATGCTTGGAAGGAGTCTTCTCTTTCGTAATAACAATAGGCAATTCTGATTTTGGTGTTTTTTCTTGTCTATATTCCAATTCACTGGCTGATTTTGGGTCAAAACATAGTTACAGAGAAATTGGACTTGTATTTTTCCGAAGAATTTCACCAAATGTGGGGGAAATGAAAGTTTCTTACATGATGGATGAAAGTAAAAGTTATAAGATATATTTGCAGTAGCGCTGATGTAGCAATAATCTGACAGTGGTTTGAAGTACTAAAGTCTGTTGACAATAACAATCGTGTATCTATAAAGGAAGTATGTCAAACTCCTTGTCTTGAATGAATATTTTTGTGATTTGACCATTAAAATTTTTAACCTTAATTTTTGAAATTTTCATTCACACACACACACACACATACATAATTTTTAACATCAAAATCATTCATACATAACTGGTTTCAAAGGTTGAACTAGTGGTTTTGACTGAACACTATGATCAATCTGTCTATTTCCAAGTAAATTTGATGTCTCCATTGGTATGGCTTCCTTAAATTGAAAATCATGTTATATATGACCTGTTAAGCCTCTAATTTTGACATGGTTGTTGAAGAATGACATTTATTCAAAATGAAGAGAATTATTTTGAACAAATTTATGTAAAACTGTATTGTAATATATTTATTTCAGCCTGGTTCCAGTTCAAAGATATAGTTTCTTGAGTTAATTTCTATTAAAAATAGATTTTGTGTGCACTTATGTTATATAAAAAATTTATGCTTTGAATTCAAGTTTACTTAAAAGTGTACTTTATTTATATTCTTTTAGATGCAATTATTTACTCACATCAGACTGGCACATAGCTTTTCATGCTATTCTAAAAGAATATTATGTGTACAGGCCAGACTACAAGCTCTATCTGTTTTAGGTAAATGTTTGATATGTTTTGTTATGTAGTCTTATATGTTGTAGATGTAGTTTTTTAAAAAACTTTTATAGATTTTTTTTTTTTTTTTACTGAACCAATTTAAATAATGATTAATGTACTTATAGAACTGAAATCCCCTAAGGGGCTTACCTTCTGTAGGTAAGTGCATGAATCATGATCCCCCATGGCACCCTAGCGATCTTTTTCTTTCCCATGGGGCTTACTGTCTTTGTAAACATGGATGACACACCCCTGGATACAATGGCAATCACCCTCATTGTGAACTAAATTTTATTGTTTTTTCCATTTTTATCAGATGTCTAGATCATAGACACCTTATTTTCACTACTTGTCATTTGCACTATTGAACTCAATTATTCGCTGTAGAAACAAAATCTGTTAAATTTCTGTTGATGGTGTATGAAAAATTATTGTATATCTCATGTTATATAACTTTTATTAATTTTTCTTCAACATCTAAACTAATTTTTCTAAAATATTGCTTTCATTAAAGTATATTCCAACTCTGTCCTTTCTACATTGTAGTAGTATGGACTGTGTATATATATGTGTGTGTGTGTGTGTATATATATATATATATATATATATATATATATATATATAATGAGTTTTGATGAGTATTTATCTCACATGTTTTGCTGATATCTAGCTGTACTTCACATGTGAACATGTATATATGTGGTAGCAATTTCTTTACCAACCTCCAAGATTAGGGAATAATTTTATTATAAGTAGATTTCTTCTGAATTCAACATTCTAATTCTGTAAAATTTTTAAAAAAAATGTATTTTTACAAATAATTAACTATTACTTAGTGTAAAACTAGCATTATGAGAAAAATGTTTTAGGTAGTGATATTGTAATTATTCCCTAATGCTCATTCTGTTAAGCTATGTACTATATATTATGCAGTTTGATTGAGAAATAGAATGATTCTGGACCAAGCCTGGTTCTATAATTGTTAGTCTAGGGACTGTTGGAAGTTAAACATCATTGAACTATTATAATCAACAATCAAATTTTTTTGTTAGTTTGATAATTATTTTCAACATTTCTGCTTTTATATGTGATTATATAGGGACTTTTAGAATTGATATGTATTTTATTTTTTGTTTACATTTGAGTGCAAGCATTATAAATTTTTTTAAATTGATGTTTCTTTGCCTTTGTTTTTATAAAGAATTCTTCTTACAAATTCCTTTCCATCATGTTTGCTTAATTTATACTAACCAGTTGATTATTTTATTAATGTTGCTGTAAGAAGCAGTATGAGGTTAAATGGTGATGGACCTCATCATTTGGAATCTTGGTCAAATGACTAGGATGGCACCTAATCTTACATGTCATTTTCTAAATTTCCACACCATGTGGATGGATTTAAGCCCCTTTATCCTAATGCAGATGTCGCATATGTCTTTTGACCATAATTCAAAAACTGAAATGTGTTGCCAATAGCCTTCATTTTGCTGCAGTTTGTATAAATGAAACCAAATGAAATTTTTTTCTAGAATGGCTATGAATATTAGGATATATTATAGTACATATAAAAAATATAGTATAAATTTAATTATATTATAGTATATACTTGTATACATAAGGAATGTTTAGAATTAAAATTTCCTTCCCAAGTGTATTGCAATGCAGTTCCTGACAATGTCAACTCACTTTTATACAATGGCCTTATTGAAGAATTGGTTGATGTTTTAGAATTGCAAGATCCGAATTTAATAGTAAGTCTGTATTCTTTTATTAGCATTTAAAAAATTCTTTTTTTGATATTTAAATCTTGTAGCCATTTTGCATTAACTATCTTTAAATATACAAATGTGTTGGGTTTAACCAATTTGAAACTGCAAGAGAATTGATTTCTAATTTTGTGTCATGTTCCCAGGGTATTGGCTGTTAAAATGGCACTTGCAATGATGGTTCTTGCAAGACCACTATCTAAACATCTATCTAATGTAGAATTTCTGCATTTACGTTCCATATTTTAAAAACAACTTCAAAACGAACTTAGCAACGCACTAGCTTCTAAAAGTTAAGGCTAAATTAGTTTTTTGTCACTCACAATTAAAGGATAGAAAATAATGGAAAAATATAGTTTATATGAATGAACATAAATAACTTCAATAAAACCATTTGAAACAATTATACCCACTAATATTTTTACAGATATTGAACACTTCCATTGCATTTGGAGAAAATTTCTGCTTTTCTACTTCTGTAATTAGTGTGGAATATTTTTTATGTTTTTTATCTTCAGTTGTTACTCCTAATATTGTTGGCCTTGTATAAGATGTGTCCTTCTCCTGGTTCATAAAGATGGTGTGTAATCAGATGGAATGGGGCTTATCACCAGCTGATAATGTGAGATGTTTAAATGTTTTATAGTATGGTCAAAAGACTTGGAGATCAATGTGAATCTGAAAGTGCATTATCAAGAAAATCTGTTTCAGACCTCCCTCAAGTTACAACCAATGTACTAGATGGTTTTCTATTTCTTGAATGTGGAACAACATCACTGTCTGACCTTATTTCAGATAATTGTGCTTAAACAGGACTATATTTAGGACTGTCTTCACAATCAAGATTTCTTTACTTTCAATGACTTTATGCTGAATGATTTCTTGTGTGTATTCCTCTTAATTAATGATATATTGGGTTTAGTAAGAAGTTTTAAAGTGGAATTTTGTTTGACATGAACTGAGAAATAGATTACCAATTGGTGCACTGCATTTGCATTATGCGATAGGAACAAGAACGGAGTTATTAAGCCAATGCAGAAGCGGAAAGAAAGGTAAAAGTAAAGTTGAAATTTCAAAGGTGTAAGATGGCACACAGCAAGTCATTTATTTGCTGCATTCATTAGGAATTTCACTAAAGGAAAAAGTGCAGGATAAGTATGTCAATCTGTTTGTTCTGTCGGAGATAATACAAATGGCACAAGTGAATTTTGGTTTTAATGTTTTAAAGAGGGCAATTTTGATAGTGATCAAGAATTTACTGGCACTCAACTGAAGATTAGGCATGAAGATTTGCAAGTACTGCTTGACAAAGATGCTTTTCAAATGCAAGATGAAATTGCTGAACAATTATAAGTATCACTAAAATATGTTTCTTATCGTTTACAGGCTTTGAGAATGATTCGGAAGGTAGAAAGTTGGGTGCCACATATTGAGTCTGAGGAACAAAAATGAGTGTATCTTGAATCTGTAAAACAGGCTACACTAAAAATCTCTTGTAAAGAAAAGCAACAGGAAATGAAAGATGTATAAGTTATGACGATCGGAAACACAAAAACATTAGGAGAGTCCTTTCGAATCAACACTGAAACGAGCCATTCCTGGAAAAAATTTATATGCATCTGGTGGGGTATGAAGGGTGTGCTTTATTACGCACTTCTAAAGCCTGGTGTAAGTGTAACTGCTGAATGCTACAAGCATCAATTGCTGTAATTGAACTAGGAAATCAATTGCAAATGTCAAATTTAATTGACATAGTTTTCCGTGAAATTGCTCCATGGTAAAACAAGATCTCATGTTGCCAAACATGTTAAGGACATGCTAATAATGCTTGGCTGGGAAGAGGATTGAGACAAATTGGCTTGTCAGCTAGATATCTTCACCTTAATTCGATAGAACAACTTAAGGACTAGTTTGTTCCATGTGTGGAAGTTCCATCTAATAGACAGTGTGAAAACGTTGCCGCCAATTCATTTCAATTAGTGATAGACATGTTTTTTTCCATTTATAACTACTTATTCTTTTTTAAAAAAATATAATTTTTTAAAAATCAAAATGCAAATTTTTTGCAAACTTGAAATTTATTTGTAAATCACGTTTGATGTTAAAATAATATATAATTCAATTAATAAATAGTTCAATTTGATTAGTCCATCACAGATGTGATCAATGAAAAAAACTAATTTTTTTGCATGTTAATGAATTCCTATTGAGAGAGAGAAAGACAGATTAGTTTTAACAATATATATATAAGAAGGCATTTTTATAAACAATTTCAATTAATTTTGAATGATGCTTTCATAACTGTTGTTTAGATCTAATAGAAATGTGTGTGAAAGTAGTTCAATTAGTTAGTGTGCTTATTATTTGTGTTTGAAAAAAAATTATACTTTGAACTGATTGTTATTGTTAATCAATGTTCAGGATTGTTACATATGTGAAAATTAAAGAATGAAATGTATCTTTATAAGATGATATTAGTTTCTTTGGGTTTGACTGAGCTAAAGAAATTTTTAAAATGAATTTTTGAAGTTTTGATTGTCATTTTTTAAAGGAAGGTAACCTCCTAAAATGGTTAACTTTCTTTGAAAATCCTTTGTATGTAAAGAATATCTGATAAGTTATTCTTTTAAAAATATGGCTAAGTAAAAATTTTCTCCTCACTGAAATTTTATATTTATCTTTGTCAAATATAAGGTTTATTTTATTTAGATCAGAAAATTATACTCATTGCCATAAAAATTTATGCACCAAGGAAAGGAAGAGTGGGATTATTACTTAACTTGATGTGAAGGTACATGTCTGGCAGATATGTAAATTAATAGAAATGCAGTTGATTTCGCTTTGAGTAATGCAACTAGAGAGTGTTGAACTTCATTCTCCGTGGATTATAAAATAGGTTATCAGAGCTTGTTAGTGTGTATTTTAATCTGTTGCAGAGGGAGGCTCTTTAACTAGAGATGCATTACTCTACTATCTGAGACAATATAAGTGGCTACCTGAGTTCGAGAGGGGGAAAAAATCATAGGGATGATGGGAACTGGTGGGTTAGTTCGGCGAGTAGCTCACCTCCTAGGCTGTTCTGGCTTTACTGGAAGAAGGTGTTGGAACCTGTAGATGTGAGAGAGGTCTGTTACACGTTGACTAGGCTCGGGACACCCTCGACAGACCAATAGCCGAGAAGTCCATGATATCATACAACATGTACGTTTGGCACCTACTGTCTTATTGTTCACCAACCATACACAGGCAGCACCTTCACTATGGGCTTCTGTTTCAATGCAACGTACCATCGTAAGGTGCCTGGCTAAAGGACAGTTGCCATCTTAGCATCCATTATGTGTATTGCCATTGATACCTACTTGCCATCACCTGTTTGGAGTGTTATTGCTCTTGAAGGGATTGGACTACAACTGAATGGAATCGTGTCGTCTTTAGCGATGAATTCAGATTCAATTTGGGCATTGATGACAATTGTGTACATGAGTTGAGGCCCTGTGGTGAATGTGAGATGTACGAGAAGCCATCGTATACGACACTCGGTCACCGACTAATATTGATCCACGATACCATGTCAGCCACTTGTTGCCACTCGTGGCAGGGCTTGCAGGAGCCTTTTTCTTCAGGACAATGCCTGGCCACACACAGCAAGGGTCTCACAGCCTGTCTCTGCTACCTTTTCACCTTTTCATGACCTACTTGAATCCCAGATTTGTCACCAAGTGAGCATGTATGGGATAATTTAGGATGGCAAGTTGGACAGCCTACTAATTTGGTTGAATTAAAGGCGCGTTTACAGCAACTAAGGAATGAGATGTTTCTGGACATCATATGGGACTTGGATGCGTTAGTGGCTGACCGTATCATGTGCTTTCATGCTAGAGGTGGCCTAATAGGTAGGTTTACTCCTTCCATTTGTTAATTTTCCTACAATAAATGAACAATTTGCTTTGCTTTTGTAATCACTTACATCAACACTGTACTTGTAAAAATTAGCTTTATTCTGACAACTTTTTTGGTGCTCAAGTTTTTATTGCAATGAGTGTAATTGGGAACTTGTTTACTTTCCCCCCTTTTTATTAAACCACTCTTTAAATATTGGAGAATTGGATCTTAGATAATTGGATTCATTCAAATTTCGGGGAACTCAAAACTCTCCGATTAATAAATTATGTTAATTTCAGAACAAATAAAAAAATCCTGCACTCTTTGAGAGCTCTTCTCCTTTAGATAGTACAGGCATCATGCTCTGAAGAGACCCCAATGTTCACTTTCTCTTTTTACGTTGTCGTAGGGGGAATTTTATGTTTGATTTCTTGTGTGTATTTTATGCTTTGTATTGTCTGGCTGTGGTAACACACACATACACAAACACATATTCTAACAAAGAAAAAAGTTTGATGTTCAGTCTAACAGACTAACAGGACAGCTGTGTATCAATACAAATATTTTGTAAGTCTAACTCTAGTCGTATGGAGTCCCATTATCTCTCTTATTGCTGTTCTGCAAGGGAAATCATTTGGGCATGGGAAAATACCCTTGCTGGAGAAGGTTGTAAATGTATGTTCTGCCAAAAATGTCCTTGAGGTTAAGGGCCTTGGTTGCAGATGGCTAGATGGTGTGGACTTGCTCCCATTTTGAGAAATCATCCTTGGCTTCAGTTTTGGACCTGTGCACTGGCCTAGGCAGGTTATGGGAGGGAGGGCGTTGCTTAGAATTCTTTTACCTTTGCCCCATCAGAAATGGGTGGACCACAGTCCTAGTGGTTGCCTTGGTCAGATTGGAAGAAATCAGGTTTGTGTGTATGTGAAATTAATCACAACCAAATAAATTTCAGATTTGCTTAATGAGGCTAATGCTTCATGGGCAAATCATATTCCTTCTTTGGAATCAGATGTACCTTAAACTTTTTTGTGCTCTGATGGGAACATTAATAAATTAGTAAAAAATGAAGTAGAATACTGTGTAGAAATGATTAGCTTGAAAATAACTTGCATTTAATTTTAAGCATTGCTCTTAAAAATTTTTACAAAAGTTTTTCAGGTATTCACACTGAGAAAAGGGAAACCTTTTTGAGAAATAAACCAAGAAAGTTTTTTTTTTTCCCTTTTAAAGAAATCTTAATGAAAAATAACATTTTGTATTTTAAAAATAAAAACAAATTTTGTTGGAAGAACTTTGATTTCTATTCAATAATATTCATAGAATAAAGTTATCTTGGTTGTGTTAGATGTTATAAATACTCCTGTAGATCTTACTGGTTATATTAGACAGAGATTTTAAGACCTTATAAAAAGAGTATGAAGTTCTGAGTATTATGTTTTTATTTTTGCAATGTTTTAGAGGTGTAACATTTAATATGTATAAATAAATGGGGAGGGACTATTTTAAATGTGCATTATAGCAAAACTGATTCTGAATCTTTTACTTTTCAAGGAAATTAAAGCTGCTGCTTTAAGAACTCTGACATCAATCATACATCTTGATCGAAATCCAAAGTGAGTTCACAAACCTCCTTCATTTTATAAACCTTCAACACTGACTTTAATCTTCATTTATAAAGATTAGCTAAAGTCAATGTTGTTAAATATAAAGATTTATTCTAATGTTATCAGATAATGTTTATTAGTGTGATTTCTTTGCTATTAAATAGTGATGCAATATAAAGCTGAGGAATTTGGGTTATGTGGATTATGTTTTAAATGTATATTTTTTCCTATAAGTAATTTAAATTCTTTATTTCACTCACTGAAAATTGCTTAAAATTGTAGTATATTTGTATAAACACACTTCATGTCTATTTGGTCAGTCTGTAGCTTCTTTTATGTCAAATGGTAAAAGGAAATACTTTGCAAGAAATAATTTTTTTTTGTAAAAGTATAACCTAGACTATTTGCTTTCATTAAAACTATTAAGGGGAAGATTGATATCTTGTTAGGTGAATTGATTATATTTTGGTAATTTCTACTTATTGCTCTTGCTGCCTTCCATCTCTCTCTTCTCTATTGCTACATGAACATTCTATCTAAATCTATAGAAATTCATTTTAAACCATTAAATTAATCTTGGGAAATTAAGATTCTCTCATTATTATTTAAATTCCAATCTGCCATTTTTAACCTTTTATGTATCTTGGAATTTAAAACTTGCTTGGAACTTTTTGTGTTCCTTG